>VXBJ01005934.1:377217-387309 GCA_013400055.1 Nycticryphes semicollaris | reverse complement strand
AAACTGACCAACAGGGTATTCCATCCCATCCGCATCATGCTCAGTATAAAAGCTGAGGGATCATGGCGGAAAATATTTTTCTTCAACGGTCAGCATCTGAGGAGGACTCTGTCATTTCTTTTTGATCATGTTCTGTACATTCCTGTCTCTAGATCTGGCATCTTGTTCCCATCGGTCACTGAATCCAGTGTGGGACTTTCTCTGTGCCCAACCCCNGAAATTTTGTTGAGTCTCACTCTGTATACGTGAATGCCTGTTTTGTCTTCTGAGTATAAGTGCACGTAGCTTGAATGTGAGAACTTGTTCTGAGAGGAAATAAATGTTTATTTTTCTAATGTTACTTCATGTGTAATGGTAGAAAGGTGAATTCATAGTATTTCTTTATTATGGCTCACTAAATATGTATATTTCCCTCTACAGTAATGAAACAAGTAAGGTAATATAAAACTTTTTTTATATAACAAATGTTCATGACATAGACTTTCTACATAATTTCACAAAATAAAAAGCACTATTAATGATTAGCCATCAGCTTCTTCACTCTCCCAGGAAATTCTCAGATTAAAATTATGTCCAATGTATTTTTTCTTCTAATATTACAATTCTCTTCTTTTGATATAGTGCGACTGTAGCTACTTTTTAATATGAGAAAAGTCAACTATGACAGCATTAACTAAAAAGTGTGCAAAAGCATGCTGTGTTTTGAACAGATCAACAGCCCTCACATGCTGCAAAGAAAGGAAATGACACATAAAGTACAAGTCAACATTAGCAATCTATATTTTACAAGGCCATTCTAATTAAATCAGTGGAACAGTTCATGCTGTAGCCTTGTTCTTGTTTTCCCATGCTTTTTAACACTCTTAATGTCCCATTTTTAAGTAACATTTGCCTGCTAATAAAAGTTGTGTCATTTTCAGTTCTCATAGATCTTCATTTACCAAACAAACAAACTGTATAATCTTCATTGAATTCTGCTCTGTTTACACCTCACAATAACCCAATGTCAGTTGTTCAAAGCTTAGATTTCAAGAGCTATAAAGTCTAACAGGCTGTCAAAAGGTTGCTGTCATTCTATTGGGAAAGAGATTGTGAGTAAGCGTGTGAAGGGGGTGTTTTTCAATGATTTCTGTCAACTAATATTTACAAAAGAAAATCACATCTTTGGAGTCTAATACAGCTCAGGTTCCAGTGTTCTTCTTGTGTTAGCAGCACCACTATGTCCATTGCTAGCAATGCAGACTCTCATGCACAAAACCTGGAGCTGGCTGGAGTATGACTATTTTGGTTTAGAATATACATACTCATTCAACAAACTGCTTAATTTCTACATCCACTGCCAGGTTCCAAACTCTATGATGGAGAGTTTCCAAGCAGATTCACTTCCAAACACCTTCTTTGGGGAATTAAAAAAATATTGTTGGCAAAACCTCACATTTTTTTTCAGAATATGACATACAGAACACATATTTTACCTATTAAATGCATTTATAAAATGATTAGTTTGTCAATTCAAATGTTAAAACCGCATATTAAATTTTCCTGTTTGTCCTTAAAACAATCATGCAATTAAATAAAAAAAAAAAATTACAAATTTATTAAGAAATTCATGGCTTTTCAAATTCTAGCTCAATTTTCCTGTTCATGGGTTTAGCACTAGTGAGTGTAGCAGGGTTTGCAGAGAGAAACTGTATTTTATAACACTGACCGATAACAATGAAAGACATAAATGAGCTTTTAGGCACACAAGCCATTCTTCAGACTTACAGTCTATTCTCCTTTTGATGACAGTTTGTCCTTTACCTTTCAGTAAATGAAATTTCAGTGAGCAGACTAAGGAATTCTGTGAAGCTATACAGCTATACAACATCATTTACTTCTTTATCACCTTTGCAGCACTCAAATACATCAGAGTTAAAAAAAATCCCAAAACCTAAAAAATATAAAAACAATCAAATCCTTTATGTCAAACCCTTAATATGTGGGAGTTAAAGCTTAATTTTCCACAGGTAAACTTGGATTTCAGGTTAAGGTCATTTTATGAGTTTTAAAATACATACTTTGAGGCTATATGAGTTCATGGGAAGAATTATTCTTTAAAGCCACCATAAACATCAATAAACACCAATCTGGGAAGAGGATCTAAGTAAACAATCTATTTTGCCTTCTTATTTGAACTTTTTTTGAACTGGCAGGATTCAGCAGAAAGCAGAAATGCAACATGGGTATGCAAAAATCCAGTGAGATTCATGAAGTCACGTAATGTCCCTAAAATATATTGTTTTCACATAAACCAAAAGCTCATTCTCTGCCAAACACAGAGATTTGTATTGCCAAATACAAAACACGAAAGACAGGTATTTTGTATTTAAAAACTGACATAAAATAATTTTATCATGCACTGTTAAAATCAACATTTAGTTCAATTTAAATATATTTTTAATCAAGCTCTACTTGATAAAACTTATGATTAAAAGAATAATAACTTTACTAAATAACTTCAGCGTTCACCACATACACATGACACACAATGGAAATAATAGATCCAACTTTTAAGTAACTGAAACAATAGTTAATTTGCTTATATTGCAAACTAGTTTAGCATATTGTACGCTATAAAAGATGACAGTATCTTTTGACAGTTATATAATATCTATATTACAGTATAATACACATGCTATTTCATTAGTGCCTATTAAAAATATCTATTTAAAGTATATTATTCACTATAAATAAACCTCTTGGAACAAACTGAGATTGCTTTTTCAATATGTGCAACACACTCTGCTACTGTTAATGTCCATAATCTATTTAGGTTCTTTGTGTCAGGTGCAACTTTTAGTCACACTACTGGGAAATGCAAGACAGTGCTCATTTTATTGACTGTTTAACAGAGTTCAGTACATCACATTTTCTACCTGACAATTCTCCATTGATGTCAGAGGAAGAAAGGAAAGGCTTGCTCAGGTAACTGACTCAGTGTTTGTAATTTTACATTGATTCAAAAATTTATGAAAATAGGAATGCAGAAAAAGTTAGTTTTTGAATGCAATTACTTTATCAATTACACTAAACACGAGATAACATCTAAAACATTCTTCAGGGCCATTCATTTCACTTTGCTGAATATTCCATTACCAAATTTAGGAAAACCTCTCAGAGACTGACAGTATCTCCTATAATTTTCAAAGTGTACTAAAGCCTCTCACCCTAAAAGAATCCAACTTTTCAACCGAAGTTTAACCTCATCATTTAATAAACAAAGACAGATCAAAGGCAAAATTATACCTCTGAATTAGTCTTTTCTTATCTCAGCTTCAGAATATGTCAACCGATCACCTACATTTGTGCTTCTGTCAGATCACACCACTGAAGGAGATTAATGCTACTCTTCAGCCCTGGACCTTCTGATGAGACAGACTGATTCCTTATATCTCTGGAAATGTTTCTCACATTTGATAACTTTGAAATTATTTATCACAAGAGACAAAACTACTTTACATTCTTAAGTATTTTCTTTCTTACAAGGAGGGAAAATTTGAATGTTTTACAGGTTCATCTGTCCTGGGTCCGACAAGATGCCACAGAGAGAAATTAAAAGATTAACATTTTCTTCTGCTAATGATATGACCTACCATACATAAAGCTATCTTTTATCTACAGTCTAAATTAATTTAATTATCGATATGCTATTTTAGAAAGACTAAAAGATTAAAATAGGAAATTAGTTCCCTTTGTGTATTAGTGTCACTAACACTGGTGGTCTTCATGCATTTCTTGATCCTGTTTGTTCTGCAATATGGAATTATTATAAACTATTTTTTTTAAATATTTGTGCTTTATGATGGGTTTATTATAGGTTTTGTTAATTGGACCTATCAAAAACAAGCTATTTGGAAACTGGTGGTGCCATCTGAATTCAAGCTATCATGCATGTGGTTTTTTCATTAGTACAAGTAATATGGCATGAGATCCAATTTGAGATGCCTGAGGAGGGATGACTGATAAATGTCAGGTATTAAAATAGCTTTATTAAATACATAAATTCAGACATATCAAGAATGTTAACATTAATTTCATTTTGGGCTCCAAGACAGGTCCATGACTTCGACAAGTATTCCAAGTTATTAGGAAAAGTTGAAATGGATGCTCAGACCCACACTGTCATATGTCTCTTCTAGCAGTACAAATACTTTGTAGCTTTACTGTATTTTCCATATTGCACCTAAGCCATATGTGCATGTTGTTTGCAACCCCACATTACCTGAAAAAATATTTGTTCCCTAAATTTACATATTTATCTACACATAGATAGCTGTATTTAAGCGAACATCAGTAACTTTTCATGTGGATGAAAAACAGCTATATGTCATGAGATACATCAATGTTAATGTGTTTACCTAGTACATGCAGACAATTGCCTCTAAAATATAGCACTAGCACTGACAAGGATAGTCACCTAATATGATCATTGACAGAAATATATGGAACAGCCTCCACTTAAATAACCATTTCAAAAAACCTACAGATGAATTATGAGAGACTGTAAAAAAAGCGTGTAGTCAAAAGAATGAATGACTTAGATTTTTCTTTTTGCCTGTTAACAGTGAATCCTCAGTTTGTTGTCACTGCATTAGAAAGATTTAGGCATCTATCACTATTAACTGAGGTTTTCAATGCCACCATTTTAGATTACACTTTTAGCACTCTAAGTCCCCTAAAAGCTAACAGCTACTGACTATATTTGACCCAAAATACCTGTCTGTGCAGAGCCTGTGGAAGACATCCTTCATATTCAAGCAAAACCTTTCCTATATAGTGAGAACTAACATTTCTAAACCCGTAGAAACATAATAATGTGTTTTGAATAGCTGAAGCCTAAGAATGCAGTTACAAATGGGTAACATTGCACATATAGGAGGAAATACAAAACATTTCTTCTTAAATTCCACCGAACAGAGACTCCATACGACTTCCAATATCAGTAAAGCAAAGGCCTGAACACTCCAAGAATTGTACTCATAATTGATTATGCCACTACACATCTGCTATGCTAAACTTAGAATTTTGGCACAATAATATCCATTGAAAGCTTACAATGACTCTGACTTCCTAAGTATGTCTTCTCTTCATAGTACTCATAATACCAAGTTATATCTCTTGTAATAAACTGTAACATTCCCACACCAGGAACCACTGTGATGCACTGTAGCAAACTCTAGTCAAAACATACTTTGGAGATACATCTATTTTTATAATGTGCTATTTTTGTCAAAAAGAGTATCCCTATAGAAAACAACCCTTTCAAAAAGCCCAAAATGACAAAAAAATATTTGCAGATTAAAACAGAAGGGATTGATGATGCAGAAGGGTGCAGAAAGGATTTTATTTTTTTTATGACAAACCTACTACCTGTGTTCTTCAGATGATTGTACAAGCATTTTGCCACGTCCACAAAGGTAGATTGTGACAAAAAGCTAAGGAAGGCTCATTGGGAAACTGTTGACTCAGTACAGGAAACTGTCTTGAGAATGAATAAAAATGGAACGTTTCTGGGCAACTGAAATTTGTCCCAAGCAAAGTAATTTGGTTTTGTTTACAGTAATTAAAAATTAGCAGCTACCCATTTATCCTGGCTAGTTCCGATAAATGAAAGAAAAACACTTCTGCAAAAGTGTGTTAACAACACTGATTACTAAATCCTCACCCCTACGATTTACTAAATTTTGTAAACCAGTAATATACAGGTGTAGCAGTACTACTGAAGAAAAAAATATTTCAGATATCACATAGAGTAAGAAACTTCTCACCATAGAAGAAAAAAAAAAATTGCCAGCACTGCCTTAACACAGCAGAGGTCTCAGAGTAGAAACCTTCCCTGTGAATATGGTGTGAGACGATCCTTGTCATTGTCAATCCTGTACTAAAATGCCTTTTTAGTGACTGATTGCAGTTGGTAGTACCAGACATAGAACAGCCAGCTGAATGGAGTTTGAAGATCTTAATTTTGTTAAAAAAATATTTGTGCTGGTTTTGTTTGGGATAGAATAAATTTTCCTCATAGCAGGGCTATGGTTTGGATTTCTGCTAGAAACAGTACTGATAACACAGGGATGTTGCTGAGTGATGCTTGCACTGAATCAAGGTCTTTTCTGCTTCTCTCACCCCCCCACCAGCAAGTAGGCTGGGAGGGTCCAAAAAGTTGGGAGGGGACACAGCCGGGACAGCTGATCACAACTGACCAAAGGGATATTCCAGATCATATGTCATTGTGCTCAGCATATAAAATGGGGGAAAGAAGAAGAAGGAGGGGGACACATTTGGAGTGATAGTGTTTGTCTTCCCAAGCAACTGCCACGTGTGATGGAGACGTGCTGTCCTGAAGATGGTTGAACAGCTGCCTGCAGATGGGAAGCAGTGAATTATTCCTTGTTTTGCTTTGCTTGTGTGTGCATCTTTTGCTTTACTTCNCCAAAGGGATATTCCAGATCATATGTCATTGTGCTCAGCATATAAAATGGGGGAAAGAAGAAGAAGGAGGGGGACACATTTGGAGTGATAGTGTTTGTCTTCCCAAGCAACTGCCACGTGTGATGGAGACGTGCTGTCCTGAAGATGGTTGAACAGCTGCCTGCAGATGGGAAGCAGTGAATTATTCCTTGTTTTGCTTTGCTTGTGTGTGCATCTTTTGCTTTACTTCTTACACTGTCTTTATCTCAATCCACAATTTTTCTCACTTTTAATCTTCTATTTCGCTCCCCCGTGCCCCCGGCGGAGAAGTGAGTGAACAGCTGTGTGGTCCTTAGTTGCTGGCTGGGGTTAAACCATGACATTATATTAATCATTAAAGTTTATTCCTAATTGTAATTTCATACAACACCAGTTACAAATAACATTGTCTTTAAATGGGCTGTTACAGAGATTCTAGAAGAAAAAAAATGTTATTTTTTATAAAATCAGGAGTCTAGAAAGATAGATTATACATGGGTACATGGTTCAGAAAATATTTAAAGGCACCAAAAGTCTCCAGACTTTGTAATGATCTCTCTGGAGCAACGGAAAAGAGTAAAACAGGCCAAAGAAGCAGTAAATAGATTTTGGGGTGGAGCTGTTATAGCCAGACTAGACACAGAAAATGCTTACTAAAAACTCACCTGTCACAACACAATTTCAAAAGATTACTGAGGTATTTATGAGAAGGAAAGTTAAATTGCCTTAGAGTCACGAGGTAACACTTTCAAGAGTGCCTTAGGGAATATTCAGGAAGGCTTACTTATCTTGGAGACTTTAATTTCCCTAAACTCCATCTGTAGTCAATATGTGAGAGTGATTTCTCTGTAAAGGCAATTCAGACTGGCTAAGCTGGCTCTTGCTTTGAATCACATCTAGAGACTTTGAGAGACTAGAGCAACATGGAAACAACTATAGAATCAGACAGATTTTTTCAGCAAAATATGCTTTTCCACAAAAGACATTCCTTTAATTACAAGGAAACTTTTTTTCTGAACTGATCACTTTTCAAGTCTATTTTTGAATAATAAAAAAAAAAACAACCCATAACTTGCTTCACTTGTTATTAACCTTGGACACTGAGGTCTATAGGAAGGACTAAAAAACTGAATCAAACACAAGGCTTTGGACTAAACCACTTCTATTCCAACACTTTGATGTGGTTTCCAGAGAATACCTAAGAATTAAGAAACCATTACCTAATACAAAGCAGAAATGTAGTCTGGTTGCACACAATGTCAATTTAGAAATCATTTGCTTCCAGTAGAATCACTCATTCTATGAAGGTAAAGGCAGAGCTATTAGTATCTCCTTGTTAGATCAAATACACTCTGCAAAGCATAATTTAAAGTCTGAGATTAAATACCTAGAAAGTCTCCGCCTCTTTATGTGGTTACCATCAGTAAATAGGGTAAATATACTCCAGTGATATGCACTTGTATCTGTAAAAAATAATATGAAAGAAACATGTGGAGGAATTTCTGTCACTATTGTTTTGCTTGTATATTTATTTTTCCACAATGTAAATGCTTTAAAAAAAAACCTGTATTGCCAGAATTACCATAGAGAAACACTTATTTTATTTATTTTCTCTCTGTAATTCTGTGCAGCACTTCTGAAGTTATCTTGACAGTATAACATCTATGATTAAATGTGGAAACTCTTCAAAGTACAACAGCAAAAATAGCATGAAGGTTATTTTCAAAAGGTGTTATGATATTTTCAAGGTTATATTAATGACAACATCTCAGTTGCAGGAATCATAAAATAAGTAAAATTCTAAATACTGATCAGAGCCCCAAAGACAACTGTGTGATACAGAATACAAAGATAAATAAATGTCAGACTCCTGGGATGAGAAAGAGTAAAGGATGCAGAAGGGAAATCTGCATGTGTTCTATGATAGGAGACAGGAACTAAAGATGTTCAACTCATTAAATCAATCCCACTAAATATGAGAAATACAAAAACAGAGAAGTGTCTCTATACCTTTGAGACTAGAACAAAAGAAGGAAGTCTTAAAAGATTGATTCAGCATATAACCTATTTATAAAAAAATCTAAAAAAAAAAAATAAAAATATCACATGTATATCTACCAGAAGATTAAAAAAGGAATGACTGGGCTGATAGAAAATAATATTAATTAAATGTATGCTAAAAGTATTAAAAATTTATAAGACCCTGATTTTAAACTCAGCTGAAAAAGATTGAACTAAAGCCAAACACATTTATCTGGGAAATCACACATCCNAGAGCCATTTCACGTTATTTAATATGGAGTCAATGATCAAGGAAATAAAAATGTATAAAAATAAATGCAACAAAATTTCCAGTGAGAACACTAATTCTTGAGATGTTATGTAAAATAGCTTGTGTCTTTGCTTTCTGTTAACAGATTGGTAAAACTGTGCTTCATTTCCCTTCCTTTTCCAAAGACTTAGCACTGGAACGGGCTGCCCAGAGAGGTTGTGGAGTCTTCTTCTCCGAAGATATTCAAAACCCGCCTGGTCGCATTCCTGTGTGACCTGACGTAGGTGTTTGTGCTCCGGCAGGGAGATTGGACTAGATGATCTTTCAAGGTCCCTTCCAATCCCTGATATTCTGTGACTCTGTGACNAACAGCAAAAATAGCATGAAGGTTATTTTCAAAAGGTGTTATGATATTTTCAAGGTTATATTAATGACAACATCTCAGTTGCAGGAATCATAAAATAAGTAAAATTCTAAATACTGATCAGAGCCCCAAAGACAACTGTGTGATACAGAATACAAAGATAAATAAATGTCAGACTCCTGGGATGAGAAAGAGTAAAGGATGCAGAAGGGAAATCTGCATGTGTTCTATGATAGGAGACAGGAACTAAAGATGTTCAACTCATTAAATCAATCCCACTAAATATGAGAAATACAAAAACAGAGAAGTGTCTCTATACCTTTGAGACTAGAACAAAAGAAGGAAGTCTTAAAAGATTGATTCAGCATATAACCTATTTATAAAAAAATCTAAAAAAAAAAAATAAAAATATCACATGTATATCTACCAGAAGATTAAAAAAGGAATGACTGGGCTGATAGAAAATAATATTAATTAAATGTATGCTAAAAGTATTAAAAATTTATAAGACCCTGATTTTAAACTCAGCTGAAAAAGATTGAACTAAAGCCAAACACATTTATCTGGGAAATCACACATCCTATAGAGAGTAAATTTTTCTGTGTTCTAAATGTAAAATTCAGTCAAAATATTCTGAATATTTTATATGAAAAGTGAAGTTTTATGTCAATATTGTAAAAATGGCTGCTGCGAAGGAGATGATATGGCAGTATGGTTATTTACTCAGGATATGGGGTCTTGACAGTGCTGGCTTTAAATTCCCCCTTCAAGTATAATGATCTCTGAAGCCATAAAGACTACAAGATCCAGGATAAATATCCAAGAAAATTAAATTTATATCAGGTGACTATGCAAGGGTTTGCTTTCTTTGTTTGTAATCAGTTTGTCTGTGTCCTCTTGATATCAGAAATAAAACACTAACTGGAAGAGAAGCTGAAACAATGGTATTTCCCCCCTTCCTCCCTTT
>VXBJ01005934.1:230874-370750 GCA_013400055.1 Nycticryphes semicollaris | reverse complement strand
CAGGTGCAGCACCCTGCACTTGCCCTTGTGAATTTCATCAGGTTCTTCTCTGCCCAATTCTCCAGCCTGTCCAGGTCTCACTGGATGGCGTCACAGCTTTCTGATGTGTCAGACCCCCCTCCCAGTTTTGTATCATCGGCAAACTTGCTGAGGGTACATTCCATCCCTTCATGCAGGTCATTGATGAAAATATTGAAGAGGATTGGACCTAGAACTGATTCCTGGAGAATCCCAGTTTTTATGGAACTCCAACTAAATTTTGTGCCACTAATCATAACCCTCTGAGCTCTGTCTTTTAGCCAGTTTTCAATCCACCTCACTGTCCACTCATGTAACCCACACTTCCTAACCTTGCCTATAAGGATGCTGTGGGAGACTGTGTCAAAAGCCTTACACTCAAGTCAAGGTAGATAATGTCCACTGCTCACCCCTCATCCACCCAGCCAGCCATTTCATCACAGAAAACTATCAGATTGGTCAAGCACGATTTTCCCTTGGTGACCGCTCAATATGACCTTGAAGATGTCATCCAAAGCATGCCATGCTAATCAGAGTTTTCCATTCTCAACAGAGAAAAATAGACATCTTCATAAATTATTTATCTGACTTCATCTTTTCCCTACTTTATGAAATGATGATTCACCCTCTGTAGCTGCCTACTTCTCTACAGGAGTCTCCAGGCTGATCTCTAAATTGATGTTTAGATAGGGAATTAGGAAAGATGAATCCTAGTTGTGACAAGTGACACTCAGCAACATCTTGTTCCTTCATACCTGGGCCTCTGTAAATTTACCCACCAGAACTCTCACCAAATTAGAAAGCTTTTGTAGAAGAAAGTAAGACCCTTGTTAACTAAACTCAGTTCCAAAAAACACAATGAAAAAAAAAATCTTCCTGAAAAAAAATATAGCTCCATTTTATGGAAAACAAGCTCCAGAAAATTGAGCTCATAAAGGCAGCTGAAGGTCATAAAAAATTCAAGACTGGACCTTTTTAATTTATGGTAGATTCGCAATGATTAAACTTAAACAAAGCTCCAAAAGTTATGAAGCCAATGACAAAGTGTAAGTGCACAAAGTTATGATGAAACAAGTTACGATCCATATGCTCCTAGTGGTAGATGGCATTTTAATGTTATTGCTTAATGATACATTTGATTTCATTTTATGTTTTTTCCCATAAACGGGAGGGAAATGGCACTAGAAAAATGTCTGTTTTCAATTTTTATATACTTCATGTATGCAAGTCCTGAAACCAAAACAGTACTGTACAAAAAGAAATTGTCTTTAAAAGTCATAAAATACATGCTCCACAGGAGACTTATTGATCTTTAACAATTCTTTAAGGAAACCCAGTGGCTCATAACATTTTTAAAATAACAAGTGTGCATAAAAATTACAGCTTAAAATAAAGGCATGGATGACTAAGAACTTCACCATATATGTTCTAATTAAAATGTTAAGTTTAGATCTGACAAGATAGATAGGTTTTATTTTCAGCAAAGGCACGGGGACAGCTTCCAGATATAGTATCTACTTACATTACTTACAATTAAAGGAATTAACAGGACTGTGGTCATTATTGTACTTCAATTCCCTTTTAAAATTCTCCTAAAACTTTATTTGGCAAGTGCAGATCCCTTCAACAAATTTATTTAAACATATTTTTATTATCTTTCTGAGGTGCTTCAAATGAGGCATTTTAAGCATAGGTCATAGAATGTTGTGATTTTGAGTAAATTTTTCATCTAGTTCAAATATTTCTAGGACATGAACCTGAAAACTTTTGTCTCTGGAGTAATTAAAAGTCTGTCCTGTGTAGTATTACTGCTGTTTCCTGGAAAGCCACAAGATGAAATTTAAATAAACAAAGAAACTGGAGGGACAGGAGCCGAGGAAGTGATAAGACATATTTACCAGTACATCCCACCTAATCTTAGCCATCTCCACAAGCTGTTTTTTATTGGAAATACATTTCGTCAGTTCTCTGTAAGGAAAGAAGGGACAGAAAACACCTCCAGAGGGCAATTATCTCATCTTAGAACTAAATTGCACATTAAAGGTGTTTGCCTTTGACTGCAAAGAAAGCTGAGGGTGATTAGGATCCTAATTTAAGTTCCTCGGTTTACATTAAATGGGCTGAATCTGAGTCCAACTGTTTACAATGTGAAAAAAGAAAGGAACAGCTAGCACCAGATGGAAACACGGAATGGGCACTGTGTGGACATGTGAGTTGAGCATGATTGTTCAGCCTTGCTGAAAGTCTTCACAACAGCTTGTTTTATAGAGAAGAATCCACACTGACTTTGATTCTAAGAAAGAATGAACTTTTTAATGTTTAAGAATGAACTTTTTAATGTTTGCCTGGGGATGGCAGTGGCTTTGTGTCCTCCCCACTTTCCTTACCTTAATCCAAACTGATGGTTTGGACAATCATTAGCAAGGAACCCTGGGGTAATGTAAAGAGTAAACTTCCACCTAGGCCCAAATTTACTTTTCTGTCAGGAATTATTGATTAACATGATCACATGTAACAGTCAAGTGAGAATTATGGATGATGTTATCGATTTCAGTGATGTTTACTCCTTTAAAAATTGGGACCTCTACTCTTACCAAGTGCTCAATAAGAAAATATGGTTCACATATCAGCCATCAGAAATATTTTCTACACTTTCTAAAACCTCTTAGTAGTTCTTTTAATGGCAGAAAAAGATGAAGAGAAACTACACTATTAAAATGTTATTTTTTTCATGAGTTTAAGAACTGGTTCTAGAAGTTTTAGGATGCAATCAGATTAATTGGCAAGTTGAAGTAAACAATTTGGTAAGCTGGAAATTGTCAATATATGAGAGAAGGTAAATTTAAAAATTTAATTTTGGATGTACTTAAGAAAAACCTTATTTTTAATGCAGATGAAAGAATGACAAGGTGTAAGAAAATCCCCTTTCCTCATCAGATTATCACAGATAAAATTATAAAAATAAGTACTTTGATAGTACCACTTCTGGTACTACTTTTCTAACAAGCCTCATTCAGCTCCCCAGCTTTTTTCATAAAGGGCAAAACTGGAATAATTCAGCAATTGGTTTCCTGTCAAAATGCCTTCTGGTAGTTAGGTGGCTTTGGGAAGAAAGTATCACTCATGCTGTCGATGTGGAAAGCCTAAGATAGTCACAGACTTAAGGCACTGAAGACAAATCATAGAAAATATAAGAAAGAACAAGCGGTTTTATAATTTATTTTGTTATATTTTACAGGAAGAGAAAACTAGTTAAATTGCTAATGGTATGAAATCTTAAGATAGCATCATAGAATATCCCATCTTTTATTTACATTTTGTCTTTTCATTACTTTTGATGTACACCACAGCAAACTCCAGCAACGAAAACTTCAAAACTATGTGTGATATGTTATAAATTAATAGTCCAACACAAGCAAAGATCTGCACTATGAACACTGGCAGCACATTGTTAATACTGTAGCTGGACAATTACCTAGAAATTGAACGTGTGATGGTTCTTTTCAGCTTTTCCCAGCAATTTACTTTTTATTCTGCTTTCAGGTATCTCTGACCACTCATGTGACTATTTTTGTGCGATCCCATTTGCTGAAATAAATGTCATATTTATTAAAGAGACTGTTTACTGGCACAGAAAATTACTTTTGCTTGGAAGGAGAAAAGTTATAAATTATGAAGAAAGCAATGCTATTGTTTATTTCTGCAATCCTTTGAGTGAATATTGGAATACTTATAAAAAGAAACATGTTTGTTCATTTACACAAGTGTTTTCCCAAAGGGAACATTGTAAAGAAATAGTTAAATTCATTTCCCAAAATAAAGGGAACATAATGAATATGGTCTGAAAATACAGTTGTATTTTCACAAGATCTTTTAATTTCAAGTTATGGATGAGATACAGAGTCAGTCAAGGACAGATGGCCACAGAACCCAAACCCATTCTGCCTTGCCAGGCTGGTTTTAAATTCACAGGATGACTCAGTGAACTTGAAATGTCATGCTGGATTCTAGAAAGAAAACTATGCAAGGCTTTAAAATTTGTCACTGGCATCTTAAATTAATCCTGGAACTAATTAGGAAGCTTACAGACAACTCGCAATCCAAGTGCTATCTGTTCCTATCAACTTTTTCATACAGAAAGTGAGGGTTCAAAACTAAGAATGTGTCACACCACAACTTTTTGTTCTTGCCATTGTCAAATAAAAGCAGAAGACAGTTAAGTGAGAAAGAACTAACATCTTATAATTTTCAATAACATTATGTTAGAATATGAAGGAAAACTTTTGGCTTTACTTTTTAGCATTATTATCATTAAAAGTAAAATGGTAATAGGGAACAAAGGCAGTTTTTTTGATTGTATGCAAGGTTTTCAAAAAGAGATACTTAAATCCTGCCCACACTATGTTGTTTAGGCTTCTGGCCATGGCCTGCTTTTTCTAAATGCCAAGCATCCAGCAGCTCCCTGTGATGATGGAAACTCATGACCAGGCCTCCTATAAATCCATGAGTACTAACATAGAAGTCTGGTTTTAAGCCCATAATTTACAAAAATCTACACTACTTTATATAACTAAATAAGTTTCTGCTATTTTGGGGTAAAAGCTATTAGCATATTTGACAGCCACTCTTTTCCTTCAGCACAATATTGAGCATGCCTGTGCCTAAGTAAAATCACGCAGCTGCACTGAACCAAAGTAAGGTAGAAAAACAAGGAAGATAACTGAAACAGGACTATTTGAAAAAAGCCATTAAAGTGTTTTCAAGTGAGCATCAAATGGAACTATTATCTTTCTGGATTATGTATTTTCGAACTATTTTTGTCCTAAAAGATTCTTTTCAGTGTTTCTCTGAGGACACTACTATGACATTTTTGGGTATTCATTTTCAGGCTTTCAAGTTATTAAACTACAGATATTCCATCCTCCTTATCTGAAAAAAAAAAATGACAAGCAACGCAAACAGTAAATTCACTTACTGTACCTGCGTTTAAGTGACCATGAAAAAAAAAGTCTTTGTCTGACTGAGTCAACTCACTTTAAAATTTCAAGCTGAAATTGATGTTCCACACACAAGGAAACCAGAAGAAAGAAAAAATTACTGAAGAAAACTGCAGGCACTGATTTTATTGGTCATGGAGAGTACCATTCAGAAGAAAATGTGTTTTGGGTTTTTTTTTCTTTTTTTACAATAGTGCTACAGCCTGAAATAACCATCAGGGTGGCTTAAGGAAAGTGGAAAAAAGTTTTAAAACCCTGTTCATTCATTGTGTTCACTCTCTAGATTACACTCTTACAAACATAGTGTGCAGTGTTTCTCCTCACATTCCTTGCCTTGACAGGGGAGATTGAATTTTTCCCCTTTATAATGCTAGGATAGGTGCAAGGAATGTAATAAAAAGTTTCATCACTGTGTGTAAAATTAACAAATTAAAAAAATTTTTAGTCATGGATAATGAGAATGAGGTGGGGGGGGGAGAGGGGGAGGGGTGTGGGTTTTTTATTTTTTGTGAGATGACTTTTTGGTTAAACATATTTTCACCTTATCAAACTAGTATTTCAGGCACCTGGACTGAATTCCAAAGCAATTAAGAAGCAGAGGAGCCTCAGCATGGGTAACACCTAAAAAGTCTGGTTGAGTCCAAGACTCAGCAGTAAAAACAGATATTGCCCTTGCTAAATCCAGCTTAAAGGACAGACTACCATCACACATAAGATATATCTTTTCTTTTTGCAGCAAGGTAGATGTGAAAAATATCTCCGAATTTAATGAGAGCAGGATTGCATCCAGTATCACAGGTTCCTTCTACAGCCCACTTTTGGCAAGACTAAAGAACAATCCTGTGTCTGGGTCCACTAACGCTTTTTGTCAAAGGTACTGAAAGCGTAGAGATTTGGTTGCTGTTGACCAGTAATATATTAAAGGCACCGTGGCTCCAAGCTATGCTCGAAGCCATGAACTCAGAAACATCCATTTATTTCAGAAGGCACAAATTGCTGCTGTGTTTTCCCACTGCTTCTTACAACCTTGAAGTCCTCAATAAGGACCCACAAGACAGACACTTAGATCCGGATATTGCAGATATTTATGTCCAGTATATGATGGTGAGGTAGATGCCAAGGTCCAGTCATTTATGACCCCAGAAAGAGTAGTTCAAGGACAAGCGACTGATTCTGAGAAATGTAAGTGTGAAAAGTATACTTGGTAAATCCCTGTGGCAAACTGAGCATGGAACTCAGTCCTGTAATCCAATTCTCTTAACTTGGTACTAATACAATAGTCACTTTCCATGGACGAATGGTCTGACATGTACTGCCAAAGTAGAGAGCTATGAGAACTCTGGTGTCAATATCTGATGCCTACTAAGTAATAACTTATGTTGATTTCAGTGGAGCGGGAAAGGAACTGCAAAATCCGCATTTCATGTGATAGTTGTAAAACTAATTATCAGTAAAACTAGATATTGGGAGGTTTAGCTATAGCGATGGCCTTGGATGTATTGACAGCTAAATAAGTTCATAAAATTTAACATTCACTTTTGCAGCAAATCCCATCACTCCACTTAATGCACTTTGATATGCTTTGTGGAGAAGTCTTGGAATGTGAAGAAGCACTTCAGGAGTCCATCGAAAACTCTTAGAGTGCTAACAGGACTTAAGGCCATAGGACTGCATTAGAGTTAGTCAGGAGCAAGCACACTACACATAAGAATGTAAAGTGTTTATCAGCTCCTCAGGACCAACCATTTTGCTATGAGATCTACTGTTGTTGCTCAGCACTGCTATGGAAGGTAGCCAGCCATTGTGTCCTGCCAAGCAGGGGTAACCTTCCAGTTCTGAAGGTCTGGACAATCTCAGCAAATTGCAGGAAAAACCCTATTTATCCATTCATCAAACAGGAATAATACTTTAAATAATCAGTTATGGAAAACTTATACAAAACCACAGTAAGTGCCACCTAACTTTATCACTGTATTTTTCATTTTATTTCCATATTACCTTTTTTCTGCCCTATTTGGTGTAAACACCTGTTAAATGAAACAATTTAACTGGTTACAGAGTTGTGCTCTCTTACATACCTTAGTATCCTTTCTGTAAAAGACTCTTGTGTTGAGGTGACAGAAACTGAAGAGTGGTATAGATTAATTGACCCCATCGATGCATAAGAGAGTCTTCCTCACCCTTAGTGTTTAATAGTTAGACCTAACAGTTTGTTGGTCCTCTCTCTGTTATTATGAACTAAACCGCTAAAGAAGCACACTCCTCTCAGATAAATGTGAGCAATTCCTGCTGTTAGAGAGCAAACTAGACTCACTGACTGACTACTGATACTAGGCTGTTGTAGAGATTTCCTTGGAGAGATGTTATCACATGCAAAATTTTTCTGTTCACTAGGCTGAAGTTTATACTATTAATAGCATTTTTTTTCTTTTCACATGATAAAAACCATATTATAAATCTAACTTTAGTCAATAAATAAATAATAAATAAGCTGTTGACCTGCGTTTCGGACTGTATTAGCTTTCTATTAAGTAGTTCATGTGATACATTATTACAAAACCCTGTATTACTAATATTACTATTCATTATAATAGTGACTATCTTCTGTGTTGTCATTGTATCAAAAAGCAAGTATATTAGGTTAACTAAGTGAGGAAAGAGGCTTACAAAGCTAACGCAGCATATTGTGTGACTTGAACATATTGTAAAATCAGAAATGTGTTTGAATCCTGAAGTTCAAATCCAAATCTGAATATTCTCTCACTTAGGAAAATTTTAATGCCATGCTGCAATGTGACACGTGTTCATAAGGCTTTTTTCTTAGACTTAAGCATCTCATCTTTCTGGGGAATTTATTCTTAAGGTTTCAGAGTTTGCTAGAAGGTGTTCCATACAAGTCCTTTCATAAAAGTGAAATAGCTAAGTGATCCTTCTAATCCTTTGTCAAGGGGATAGTAGTGGATATGGATACCGATTAGACCTTGCCTAGACCTGGACTTCAGTCCCAAGAATGGGATTCAAATGATTGTTAGAAAGCTGACATATCAATTGTGGATTCTGTATTACCTACTGAAGATAAGAACTGGCTGTACTACATTCCCACAATTAGTGATTTATTTGTCTATCTTGGCATGATGTCACAGAATCATAGAAAAGCAGGATGGGAGGGACCTCAAGTATCATCTGGTCCTACCTTTCTTGGTAAAAGCACAGTCTAGACAAGAAGGCCCAGCATCCTGCTGGCTGAATTTTGAAAGTGTCCAGTGATGGGGAATCCGCCACTTGCCGGGAGATAATTCCAATGGCTGATCGTCCTCATTGTGAAAAATTTTACTTTTGAGTCCAATTAGAATTTCCCCAGGAGTGACTTGCACCCACTACCCTTTGTATTTTCAGTATGACTCCTTGTAAACAGGGAGTCTCTATCTTTTTTTGTAGCCACCCTTTAAATACTGGAAAATGGTAATAAGGTCTCTCCTTCTTTTCTCAAGCTCGAACAAAGCCAGTTCTTTCAGCCTTTCCTCATATGGCAGGTTTCCCAGTCCTTTGATCATCTTTGTGGCCCTTCTCTGGATCCCTGTTCCCATCTATTTTGTATATTAGGGACCAAAACTGAACATGTTATTCCAGGTGTGGCCTGACCAGCACTGAGTAGGGTGGGATAATTACTTCTTTATCTCTGCTGGTGATGCCTTTGTTGATGCAACCCAGCATTTTGTTGACTGTCTTTGCCACTGTAACACACTGTTATCTCATACAGAGCTTGTTGTCTACCAGGACCATGTCGTACTCAGGTCTAATGGCAAGGAAGTGAGAGTTATCAAAAGTTTCATAAGGAAGAGGGTATATGTCACCACACTCTGTTTATTTGGATTGAAGGCAAAGGGTAAAGCTTAATAAAGTAGAACTGAATATTTTGACAAATATTCAGATACCTATACTTGGAGGTATACAAGTAATGCAAAAAGTATTTCATAACTGACTTCAAAAACACAGTAACTAATTCAAGGAGAAACAATAGGGACTTGTACCACTTTTTTTCACTTTGTGTAAATATAAACAAACTGTTTCATAAATACTGATCATCCTGGTGCTGTAAATAGTTCATGTTACTGTTCAATTGCATCTGATTCTAACATCCATTATATAAACCACACAGAAAAAGGGTAATTCTTTCCTTTTGGATGCTCAGAGTACTTGGGATAGTGAAATGTAAGGGTTCAGAAGAATGAGTAACAGCAGGATTCTTCACAAATTTTTCAGGGTTTGTAAAAACCCCTTAATAAATAAGGCCATCTAATGCCAGGACTTCACACTGCTAATGCCATTTTCTTTTTAGTATCTTTTGATTCCCGCATAAGAATATAATTATAAGATAGGTACTTTTTCCATATGAAAATTATAATATTTTATTGGTTTTCTGCATCAGTTAGGTTAGTAAATGTATTCTTATTACACTCAATGATACTTAATAAACTTGTAGCCATTAAAAGAGTATTTTAATATATTTCAGTGGTAAGCCCTTCATAAACAGTCTTACCCATCACTTCTCTAGGTCTTTTGTTCTTCCTTTGCAGCCCATCAAAGACATGACAAAATTGATTGCAAAAATATGCAAAAAAAGGACAATTTTAAACATTTCTTCGTTAAAAATAAACATTTTATATAATAACTAACACTGGTTCAGCACACACTCTTGTCCATCCCACAACCACACAAACAGTTTTACCATCACAGATGAAAAAAACAGCAATGGGAACTAGAAATTCAAGTTCAGGAAGCAGTATCTGCATAAACTGGCACTGCTCCCAAAAGCAGTAGCATGGCCTGAGGCTGGTTATCTATATCTCTCAGGCACAGCATACTTGAGAGTCATTCAAATGGAAGCACCAACAAGATGGCTGCAGCTGGAGGGAAAGATACGAAGATTGTCGTCAAGATCTCAGCAGGCAATGAAAAATGACAGCAAAGAAAAAAAAGGCAAAAGGCAAAAATACATTTGCTTACTGGGATGGAAGTATGATTCTTCATTGCCAAATATGAAAAAGAAGTTTCAGATGAGTCTGCTTGAGGAGACAGAAGGGACTCCAGAGTGAGAAAGACATGAGAGGGCTATCAAACCTACTTCAGAGCCCCAGGGGGAAGTCCAGAGAGAATCTGCCTGAAGAGCTTACACCACTACTTAAGGTGTATGGACTGCATATGTATTAGGCAGAGGCTTCCTGCTCAAGGAGTTGGTCTAAATTTTCTATCCAGCCCCTAAAGAAATGTGGCACTTTGAAAGATACAAAACAACTTTAATGTTCATGTAGATGGAGAAGATATATATGGAACATACCTACATTCTCATAGAACCCACCAGGCCTGTTAAATGAAACAGATGGATAAGGAGGATGGAAAATCTTGGGGTGGAACATGGAGCGAGGGCGTAGTAACTTTTTTTTCCCATTTCCCCAAAAGGTTTCTTAAGGTCTCAATTGAACGTCTGCATAGAGTAGGATATCCTCTTCTTCCAAGACTTTAGGGTCCAAGGCACATCATCATGCCCTGGGGGTTCTTTGCTGTCTGCCATACAGCCCAAACTCCAATTCTTTGGTAGAGGTACAGCCCAGAGTCAGTGGAGCAAGTCAATAGTGCACAAGTGTATAAATATTGACTACAGAAGGACGCTTAATGACTGTGTCTGTGCCTGCATTTATGCATGTGTAATAAAAATCTAGGTGAAAACTGCTGCCTACTCATGCTTTCTTTTTACATATACAGACATTCAGGAAAGAATAAGCCCTTACAGCCAGTTCCTAGCGAATAATATTTCCAGATTCTCCACGCATTATTCAAGGACTGATGAATCTTTACTTTCTAGGTAGAAATCAGCAGATGTATAAGGGAGCCAAGTTAAAGTCTCTAAAACCCTGAAAGTAGAAAGAGTACTCATGAAAACCTCACCTACAGAGAAGCTCATCAAAGCAAGATGTTTTTACAACCCACTTAAGAAAGGACAACTCCAAATTTGGCTTTCAAAGTCAGTATTAATAACTCTCAGGGACCAAAGCAGCTGGAAGAACAGCATGGAAGAAACATGGAAAAATCTACTCCAAAAAGAGAAATCTCAGTATAAAAAAAGTATACTTCAGCACTCTTGGATCTGTAATTTTTAGCTCTGTGGTAGTGAGTGTTTCCAGAACTGAACTTCAAAGCAAATCTTACTCTGATCCTGCTGATTTGATGGCTTTGGAGAAGATCTATAGTATTGACTTATTGATTGTTGATTACTGGTCAAATAATTTTTGTCATATGTGTTTGCACTCTGGATATACTAAAAAGCATTTTGAATATCCCCATAATATTTCTGGTGTCAAATAGAAGAGATAAGGCCAGTTTAGGGCTCCATACTACATATGGACCTACATATATTATGCTCCTTTCTAGATGTGTACATTTACTAGGAACAGGCAACACAGCAGTGGACCATGGAAAGGGTCATCTATCAATAGCAAATTGGTCTAAATAATGAAGGGAACCCTAGCACATGTGATGAGCAAAGGATTTCTATTTAATGTGGATTTCCATTTATGTGTCTCTCAATTATGTTTATCTCCATACAGAGAAATGGAAGGGAAGAGAGAAATAATACATCACTGTATACCTAGACAGACTGCTGATGGTGCTCAAGAAACTTTTTGCCACAGTTCTGTAGCTTCCATGACCATTAGGTATATTATCCAGTATGCTAAATCTGAGAGAGCTAGAAGCCCGTATGACACAAGAAGATACAGTGCAGCTTCTGTGACACGTGATGCTTCTCTAACATCTCCAGTCTTAGCTGAGCCATAAACTTTTGGAAAGGTCCCATAGAACATTCTTCAGAATATTCAGGCTATAATGGAAATATTGCTACATTAACATGTTGTGGATTTTAGTAGGAAAAGAAAAGAGGAGAAAATGGAACATGCAGAGGTTATGCCATTTTCGGTCAAATTTTCTTAAGTTTGAAGTAAAGGGTACCAGCAGTAAAGGTCGATGATATGCGGTACCAATCGTAGAATGGAACAATGTAGAATAAAAATGACAATGTGTCATCTGTCTCTCATTATATCACAGTCCTTCAGATTTTAAATTATAAGATTAGTATTTTTGGAATATCAAAATGTCCATTTTTTTTCAGTGTGATATGGATCATCTTGAGTTGGAAAACCTTTGGGTCATTACTGTATAACAAGAACAATAGATAAAGACTGTGGTTTAGATTGACGGTGTAGTAAGTAAAACCAGTTGCATAACTTCACAGGTTTAAAATGAAAGCATCACAAGCAATTCATAAATTATTTTTTCCATAACTGACACATAGCTAATGAGACTATGATGTGAGTTTATTGATATTCATATAGAATGGTTTGGAAGGTTCACCTGTGACTGACTATTAAAATAAAAATTAGTGTCGGAGCCTCTCTAAATCATAATATCAGTTATTTTCTGCTGATTTTACAGTTACTAAGAGGATGTACATTTAAACATCATGAATTTAAGAAATTCTAAGTATAAGGATTCACATTTAATATGTTTAATCTTTAATTACAGACAACACAGAATGATGCCCAAACCTCCAGATTTTTGTTGGACTTAGCACAAGAAATTTTGAAAAGCAACTGATTACACTTTCACGGAAAGTTGTGAAAGAAAAAAATTATCCCTTCCATCTACTTCCAAAGTGTCAGATCAGATGAGGCCTCAGAGTATTATTTTTGCAACACAGGCCAAGTGGTGCAGCGTTTTTTGGGTCCCTAATCAATTAAGACCAGCACAACATCACATACTAACCCCATTCAAAGCCGGTGTTAATGCTTGTGTAGCTCTTCTTAAGCACTTTCTGACTTTACAAAGAAGTCATGCTCCACATTTGCATTTTTTTAACATACCAATTTAAATATAGTACATGAGAGAACTCATAGATTTTAAAGGCTTCCTAAAGTCAGAAAAAAACAGAAATTTATGGTTTTGATAGACTGGCTTGAAAGATCAATTCAAACAATCGAGCTTGCCACGCTTAGGCAGTTTGGTGTGGTTTTGTATTATATGGAAAATGCTTGTATGCATTGGTAATTTAGCATGCCCTAGGAGGGACATATATCTTTTCAGAAAGATAGTGGTACAATGACTGTCTTGTCTGCCTTCGGATTTCAACTGATTTTAACACTGATACAATCAAACCCTGAAAATTCATTTAAACATATATTTAGCCAATTATTAAATGTGAGAGAAATAGTATCAATATCAGGTACTTGGTACAGCTATACAGTATACAAGAAGTAGGGACAATCTCTGGTTATATTCAATTTGCATGTTCAAGTTCATCTGAGAAGTATAAGCTGTGTATCTATCAAGATAATTTATGCTGCAGAGAATTAATTTAGTATTTTGAGTAAAATATATAGGTGGTAAAACAAATAAACTTGTGATCTGTCTTTTTTGAGAAGTATGACAGCATACAGAAAAAAATCATCACTTTGGCTTTCATATTAGTTCATATTTTGTCATATGTGAAAACATAAAAACTTAAAAGGAAGATCCCGTTCAAAGTTGAAATTCATCTCATTCAACTACAGATAACTTTCACGTAGAACTCTACAGGTGATATAGTTAGCAAACATAGTTAAAGTCAGCAGAGAGAAATAGGCACTTCTCTGGCAAATTTTATGGCTTTCCAAAGCCACTTAATGTATAAGAAGGATCATGCACTGATGATTTTATCCCAGAACGTATAAAGGCAGTTGAGGCAAAAAGGTTGTATAGATGATTTATTCGGTACATCTGAAATTGGGTTCTCTCCAAAGGAGAAATTCTTTCAAGGAGCCCATGGAATTAGTTTTAATAATAATGATAAGAGTAAATTCATAACAATCAAGGCACAGATTTCAACCCAATTCTTCTCTATGAAACTCAGTTTTTTTCCAATGTTCTGTCGACATTGTTCAGCCCAAATCTCCTCTAAAAGAATTATTCCCAGTTTCCTTATAATAATGAGCCACCTGAAAAAGCAAGTTTGCAAAATCCAGAGTTGATTAATTTAGTTTCATATCGGATTAACTGCCCTATCTCCCCTGACTGATTACAAAGCAACAGAAAACTTTTTGTTCCCCAGCCAGCTGAGTCTTACAAACTATTCTATGACAAGTGTCATAGGAGAACAATCACTTACAAGGTTATGACCAAATGAAGTTCAAAGCCTTGAATTATCTACTAAATAATTAAATGCCAGCTGCAAATTACAGATATGGAAGCAGTGGCTGTACAACTACCTTATATCTATCCAGTATTCCCTGGAGAAAAATAAATGTGCCTGCATTGCATGCATAAGAGAGCCAGTGCCTTTGGCCTGTGTCAAATTTAGTGTGTGTGAACTAACTGTACAATGTGTGAGCAGTAAAACTGACACTGCTGGGAATTCCCACTGACACAGGAAGGCCATCTAGTGACTCTCAGAAGCTCCACATAAGCTCTCTGATGTCCTGAAATCTGGATAAATAGAAAAAAAAACATTCATATTCCACCTGCTAAGCTAACATTAAAATAAAAATAAACCAAAACAGAGGGTAGAACCTGAGAAATCCAGCTGCATGGTAGTCTTGGTTTGGGATGATCCTGAGCTTGAACATTGTGATGGTTACCATCAAAATAATACCAGAAAGTTTGTCAGAAAAAAAGATGTTTAAAATCCTTAAAATGGCAAAAAAAATGCCCCTCCAGTCACCAAAAATGCCAAGACTCTTCCATAGAATGTATTTACATTGGTAATAAGTACCACACAGTAGCACTTGAATATGTTTCCAGTGTTAATGCAAAATGACAGCATGGTGGACACAGTTGTAATGGGTGATGTCCTTCTTCATAGCTCATGACTGCTTCTGCCTTCTCATAACAGCTATCACTTGACAAGTATTAAAAAAAGGGCAATGACTAGGGAGTTCTGAGAACTTCTTTGTTCCTTTACACTCCCCCCAATTCTGGTGGAAATTTTATGTGAATCCATACTTGAATGGGATAGATTTTATCTAAATTTTTTTTCATGACTGTATATGACTGACTGACTACTATTTTTCTGTCATTACTATTAGCATTATATTTCAAGAAAAGAAATTGTAACATACCTGTTCCCCGTTAGTTACATAGCAAAAATAAAATTTAACTACTTTTCATAAATGCAAGAACTAAAGTAATTCATTTATACTGCTTTTGCAATAAGTAGTACTGAAAAGATTCTTGGTGTTAATAATGCTGGATTGTACTGCTATTTCAAGCATAGCTTTGGGCAAATCACTTCACCTCTCCAAGCCTTTCAACCTCCACCCAGAAAAAGGGGCTAATAATTCTTATCTACCTTAGAGGTGGTATTAGGCTTAATTCATTACTGTTTATAAAAGAGCTGATAAACATCTAGTTTCCAGGATACACTATCCACTATCACTAATGGATTAGCTCCTGTTCGATTCACAATTTGAGTTCAAGCTCTCTATGATATTTTCGTTTAACTGGAGCTAAACAACTGTGACTCAACTGCAAAATGTCAGGAAAGACTTTGCTTTTAATTTTTAGCCTGCAGGAAAAATATGAACTTTGAATAGAGACATCTCAAGCAAATGTTGTTCTGAACAAATAATTCATGATTTTTATTTCTACATGCTGATCCTCACATACAAATAGTTCCTACATCCTCACTTTTATGAAGTTCAGCATTATTCATACTACAACTCGTGTCAAACAGAGAAAATGAAATATATATTGCTGTGTCTACAAGTCCAGACTGGCTTCTTGGCAAGAATAGATAAAGGTACAAAAAAAATGTATTGAAGTGAAACCGTAGCACAAAAATTAATCTCCTGTCTCCCAAAAATATAAAAATATAAAATCAGTGCTTAACAATTGTCAGAGAGACACTACCCTGCATCATTTCATGCATCTGGACCTGAAGGAGTGGGTTCAGAGGAGGGCCACAAAAATGATCAAGGGGTTGGCGCACCTCTGCTATGAGGACAGGCTGAGGGAGCCGGGATTGTTCAGCCTGGAGAAGAGGAGCCTCCAGGGAGACCTAATAGCAGCCTTCCAGTACCTGAAGGGGGCCTACAGGAAAGCTGGGAAGAGCTTATTTACAAGGGCCTGTAGTGACAGGATGAGGGGCAATGGGTTTAAACTGAAGAAAAGCAGATTTAGATCGGATATTAGGAATAAGTTCTTTACCATGAGGGTAGTGGAGCACTAGAGCAAGTTGCCCAGGGAGGTGGTTGGGGCCTTCCCTGGAGATGTTAAAGGGGAGACACAATGAGGTCCTGGGCAGCTTGGTCTAGTTGGGGGTGTCCCTGCTGACTTGAGGGGGGGGAGGGGGGGGGGTGTGTCGGACTAGATGACCTTTGAAGGTCTCTTCTGGCCCAGATGATTCTATCGTTCTGTGATTCATTCATTGGGGTTTCATGTACTTTCTAGTTGCAATCGTATATCATGGCGCAAAAATAAGAGTGTGATTCAACTACCCTATAAGGAACTAGAGAGATGTGACACCCACGTGCACGGGACTCAAAATAGAATGTAAACATGGGGTGTGGTTCCAAGTACAGTAGGGATGGAGAACCTATTGAAGGTAGAAGCTAACAGGGGTAACAATTTTCTTTTAAAAGAGAGAGAGCATGCTGTATAGACAGAATTCAAAGGAATTTGAGACTTTAAGAGGAATACTGCAAGGACAGCCAGGAGCCAATAGTTAGGGGAAACTGACAATTTAACAGAGGATGCTGAAGTCTAACCAACTCATACACTTGCAGACAGCTGATCTGTGCGATGCGGAGTCTGAATATGACTCTGAAACAAGGGGTCCTTTAACGCCAATGCATCACAGCAGCTTTAGGGAAGCCTTGAGCTCAGCCAGAGGTCATCAAAATTGCAAGATCAGTAAGATCAATCTTTCTTCTTTGAGGAATAAAACTGCCCAACCCCTACTGAGCTCAAAACTTTGTAGGATCTGTGATCTAATAACCTCTGTTTGTTCCAGAACCAGACAATAAGACAAAAGTTCCCATCTTGACAAATGTTTCCATCTTGCAACAAGGGTATAAAATAGCTTGGGACTCTTGGTCTTCTCCACTGTGTTTGCAGATCTTCAGAGGGCACAGTAGCTGACAGTGAGTTCCTGCAAACATAAGAAATTGAAATGTCTATCTCAAAATTAAAATACAAAGGTTTAATCAATGGCTTTAGGCAGAGGTCCTCTTCTTCCTTCGCAAAGCATGTAGCTGGGGAATAAAGAGATAGGTCGTAGTACACTGAATACCTTCAAGTCCAGGCCATTTAGACAAGGGAGGCAAGTGTACTTTAAAGAGGTGTAAGTAGGCTATAATGCCTCCAAATGCATTTACTACAAAATGCAACAACTATGATCACTTAGAAAGCCTTGTTCACATGCCATCAGGCACACAGAAAAGCCCTACATATAGATGCTTATCAAGAGAAGACCTAGGCTATATGGATGTTTATCAAGAGAAGACCTAGGCTTCAGTCAAGACCACTCCAAACAATTTTCTGCTTTATGAGCCTACAGGAATGTATTCAGGAATGGCCAAAACACTTAGCACGCCTGTGCCCACTGTCTTAGTTAACTGACAGGCACACTCATGCAGACTACCTCCAGATAATCAACAAGAGAATAACAGGGTTTGAAAATCAGCAGGATTTAGACACGTTGTGCATGTGGCCTCTCCCATAGGTACTGTTTCACTGGGGTATAGTCATATACCTGATCTGTGTTGTTGTTGAATCTGTGATTCAACCACCCCATAAGGAACAAGTTCACACTTGTTGAAAGTCCTTGGGACTTTTCAAACTGAACTCCATTCTTCTATGATTTTTCTCCATTCATTTTGAAAGAATCTATCTGTCTTCTTCTTCTTGATCTAGAACTACATATCATGGCAGGACTATCTGCACTTGAGTAATTTAGTCTGGGACCTCACTATAGTCGGGGTAGCAGGGGTTAATTGCAATGTGGATTTCAGCTGACTGAAACACCAGATGTCAGGTAGCACTTGAGTCACAATTACCTCCTGTGAATATGACAGCAACTAAGAGTAACTGCTAAAAAAGGATGCAAGTTAGTGAACAGTGCAGCCATAGATAATTTTAATTTTTTGTAATTTTTGTACATAGCTCACTGAGACTAATCTGGCTATTATGAAAGATAGATATCTCAGAGAAGGGAAGAAGTCACTTACAGCCCCTTGTTCAGTTCTTTTTTCCTAAGCTCTGTTACGATCAAAATCTTGTTATGAGAAAAAGGGAACATATCATATATACAGAGTCAAGTACAAAGCCTATGGCCTTTCACTGGGAACAGCAAAATTGTTATCATCATAATTGGAAAGTGTTTTCTCTAAAATATGTGGATGTGGAACAACTTTTTCCAGAGTTCAGATTATAAGATTCAGTGTTGTAGTTTGTACTTATTTCAAAGAGGAATTAGGTAACTTTGGCATATCACTGGAAAGAAATTACTAAGAAGCAATTGGTTTCTTGTTCTCCTTTTTATCTAGTTGTGGTTTAGGGTGGGATGACCATTAAATGAACAACTAATGCACTCTTTAACAACTCTCTCCCTTCCCAGAAAAGAAGGAAGAAATAATAAGAGAGATAGAGACTTATGGGTTGAAAAGAAACTAAACTACTTTAATGAAATATTAATAATAAAAAGAAAATATAATAATATTAATTAGAAAATAATGAAATAAACAAAATATATACGTAACCAGTATGGAGCTCCCAAGATGACAATCATGTCACTGGCAAGGACTGGAAAACTCCGAGCCTGGATTCAGTGACAGACAGGAAATGGATTACGGATTTGGAGTCAGCAACAGACGTATCTGAGTCAAAGACAGATGAACAGAGAGTCCTCCTCAAATGCTGGCTATTAAAGAAAGAGGCTCACCCCTTTGATTCCTCAGCTTTTATCCTGAGCATGACACAGATGGAATGGAATAACCTTGTTGATCAGGTTTTGGTCACCTGTCCTGTCCGCTCTTCCCCACAGGTGCAATCCCTTCTGCTTTTGACCCACCAGCATGGCACACAACAAAGTTAGCTGGCCTTGGTTCATGTATCAACAAGGATAAGCAAGAGCCTCTCTGCATACCATACCTTGGCATTAACTATAAACATCAGACATTATCTGTTAGAAGCAGACACTACCTGAAAAATATGCTGTTAATTTCAGCCAGGTAGAAGAGATTTAACTAAAATGTTAAATTACTGAAAAGAAAACTGGTTCTGTTTTACCTCAAACCAGAACACCAGTACAAGGCTAACATTCATTTTATCCCTCACTTGTCACTGTGTCAACAGAGGACAGACAACATGACCATACGTATATAAATTTTTCCACTCTGTAAATTTTGTTCTGGATTAATGACTGGTATCTTGTCCAGAAAACCTAAACAAAGATACAAATCATGCTGGGTTTGTGTGGTTTTTTTGTTTACATGGCCAAATATGCTATTTGCTTACATTGTAAGATGTTTCTCTACCAGATTGCTCCTGTAAGAGAAAATGTGGATGTGGTTCTGGTGATCTAAGTCATTCCAGACACTGATCACACTGAACAGTATGGATAAAATCACACCATGCTTAGCTCACGCTGTTCTCTGCAGTTCATCGATATCTTTCTAAAATACGACATTATGCCACATAGCAGGGTATGGAACAAATAGTATTCAGTACTCTAGTGAGCTGCAACATAGACTTCTTACAATTGTGAATACTTGAGGATGACAATTGCACACACACAAAAATTGACCCACCACATTAAAATTAGGCTTTGTAGGGGTGGTCAGCCAGCTCCAAAGGGAGCTAGCCCTCACGAGTGAGGGACAAATTCATTTGCACCATATGTCATGGGACCAGGAATTATTCTTTGAAGTGGATAGTGTCAGAACAAGAGACATACACTTTTTAAGTCCTGACTGGTTTTGATGTTTTCCCACACAGATACAATCTGATTTATACCAAATATGAACTTCAGAGACCAAAGCAATCTCATGAAGAAGACACAATGCCGGGACGTGCGAGGCCCTTGACCATGCTGAGCAATAAGGCAGTCTTGCCAACTCCAAAGGCAAAAGATTGGTTGGGATCACTTATTGTCCAGACTTCATGTGGGCGTACATAATGTCTACAGCAGCTACCTCCTGCTGTGAGATTTAATTTTCACCATTAAATAGTCTAACTTGCAGATGGGCCAACCATCAAAAATACTCAAAAGTACTGCCACTCAGAAAAGTGACATAAAGTTGCTTTTAAACTATTCTGTAGTCTTTGCATTCTCTTTGGTTTTGATCTGCCATACCTGCTCTCGGAGTCAAGCACAGAGTACAGCGATGGAGAATTGAATCTAGCCTGGTTTATTTATATCTGAAAAGATGCAGCAGCTTTAGGAAAGTGTAAGTTTAAATTTTTCAGCAAGGAAGACTGAATTCATCATAGCACTGTGTTTTCCATTTGATAACTGGATTACTGTGAAGATAGCCAAAAAATCCCCCTTGTATACCTTTTTTGAAAGAATACATTTCCTATCACAAAGAATGCAATGTTTTCGCACTGAGTTCACATTTCACAACCATCATTTTCTTTCTTTTTTTACAGAACAAGAACTATGATTTCCATTCCCATCACACTCTCCATTTCATGAAAAACACTTCCACAGTGTTCCAACTAATAACTGATTAAACCAGCATCAGAAACAGAACTTTTGGTTTATTGTTTTCTTTCCTGACATCCAATGACTATGCAGACATAAGGTGCTCTACCTTCCTTTGAAATGGCATTATTCATGAGTATCCACTCTTGCTTCCAATTTAAATACTCAGGACTTTTACCATGTTATTTTTGTTTTCAAATGGCTTCTGTATTACAGTTTGTTTTGGGGGCATTTTTCATATCAGCAGGGTAAGATTAGCATTGACATTTGTCATGAGCTATTGAAGAGACAGCAGGAATGCAGTGTTAATGTTGATAGCAGTTTTCGATTTCCATCATGCCAGCCTCAGAGCTCCTGCTGACATTATAACACTAACTCAAATATTAACATAAAATATTGAAAATACCATATGGATGCTGTTTGTGAATACTTGCTGAGAATGCTGAAGAGATGTTTTGCTCACAATAAATATTTATAACATTGTATGAAATGGCACAGACATTAACTGTAAAAAAGAACTTTCATCAGAGCATTGAAGTTATGGCAAAGCCCTACATTTAATGAAAGCACATTAAAATGCAGCAATAGTTTTCCCTTAAATGGCCTGATTCTCCACTGCTGTGAACTCTGTACAGTAATTCATGCCATGCCAGTAAGGGGAAGATTTACAAGGGGAAGATTTACAAGGACACAAACTGTTACATGACACAGGGCAAAAGAGAACCAAACAAAAATTTTGCAAGGATAGTTTTGTGATAAAGATGTTAAAACAAGATTTGCACTGGATACTACTTTGTTTCTGAATGTGGACAAGTCTCTTAGGCTTATATTCTGGTCTCACTGAAATTGAAAAGAAAACATCCCTCTTTATATTTGATGGAGAGAAATAGGGTTTTTTTAGAAGCACAACTCATTTTACAAATGTAGACACTGCAGAGGTCAGTAGGCATGATAAAAGATGATAGATTATTTTAACTTGGTCCATAAAAGAGGCAGTTTGATGAGGATCCGTTCTCCCTTGTTTCTCACAGCCAAGGCAGTATGTTGTCATAAGTTTGAACTTACAGATCTCCTTTTTGCAATGGACAAACAAATAAAATCCCAATAATTACTTCCTTGTGATATTCTTACAAGCATAAAATTCAAGGTTAGCATGACACAGAGGGACTACTCAGTCAGTAGAAACCACAGCTGTACCTAAGTCAGTCAACTCTTTCCAACCTAATGCACACAGATTTGTGAGTATGGTGAGCAAGCCTGAACTGCAAAGGGTACAGAATTACCCTAGCCAAGCTTCAAAACCTCACTGCTACATATCATAGATGCAACATTGATGCCAACTTGATGCTCACATCTGGAAAACTGAGATAACGTGAAATACAAAAGGTCTGGCTGGTGCAAGGAGTCCACACTCTAGACACTGCTGAATTATGGAAAGACCTGGTCTACAATGCCAGATCTCTTTTCTGAGCTTGAAAGCCAAGTCCCTGAACTAAGGTGTTTATCTATTTATTTATCTATTTTTAAAAACACCCTGCAGCTCAGAAGTAAAAGTTAGCCTGCTACTCCACTCTTCCTTCCATTCTGTGAATGGCATTGTTATCTTCAGGTTGACATTTCACTCAGTAAGGTTTGGGAATATTGTACATTAAACCTGCCATGGCCTCTTTTTCACACAGCAAGAAATACACCCATTGGTGCTAATGCTCTTATTCTGCTGCTGGCTATAGCATTTTGCACTCTCATCTGTAGGAATGGTGACCAACTAACCCATTTATTTTGCTGATGATATATTTTAGCCGTTCTGATTGCTCACTGAAATGTTTTTTATTAACATTCTGAACTGTTTTGCAGATGGTAACAATTTGCACATTTATATATATTGCTTGGGTCCCTTCAATGCGTATTGTCCTCAAATCAGGACATGTATATGTCCCTTTGAATCCCTTTATATAAATATATATCTATAAAAAACCTAGTTGACTTACAGATAAAATTTTGTCCTCATCAATACAGCTTCTTGAGCCATGTGCTGGTGTGACTCCAGGAAGCTGCCTGCTTCTGCATGAGCCTGGGTATATTGATTGGTCTCACATGGACTCACACAGCAGGCTTTTGTCTCCTTTGACACCTGCTATCTAGAGGTTGCTCTACAGAATAGCTTCTGCAGAAATCAATTACCTACTAAAGCAGGGTTCAAATATGTGGGAACAGTAACTTTGTGAGGAAGTTGAGGAAAGAAGCCACAAGCAGTCACACACCATGCAGGAATGCAGGTTACCAGACAAGAGCACTTATTTCTCACTGTAAAAATTTCCCGATGGCCCTTTTCCACACAGGAAGACTGTGTCATTACATTAGCAGAAATTCTATTGGAAAGAATCTATTCACCTAATTTAAATACAGTATAATTTTTTATTATTGTTGTTATTATTTGAGCCGCAGATTACTCTGGAAGCATGAAATATCTCAAAAGCATTTTGTTTACTTATGTTAAGCTAAAAGAGCTGTGTTGCCCATTAGTGAAGATATAGAGATGTAGATCTATCAAATGAGAAATAGATGTAACTCCCATTAACGATAATGTGAGTTCTGAGCATAAAAGTGTGGAATAAAGCACTTCTGCTTGTTTTTGGAAATCTTTTTTTCTGTACTAAGTGCAAAGGCTCTAAAACAATAGGCATGCCTAAGACCAGCTCTCTCAATACAAACAGTCAAACCAATACAAATATGATTTTATTTTTAAAAGTGCATTTGAGCTGACAACCAGTGAGCTGTGGCTCAGTGATAAACCCTGGCAAATGGGGTTTATAATGGAAACATTGACAGATTCCTTGCCCTCACAGCACTATCGTTATCTATTGCATTGCACATTAAACATACATATCACCTGATAAATGCATAGCATGTTAAATCTGATAAAACTTTTACTGAATCAAACAGACAAGGAGTTGAACATGATAAACAAGCTCCTGTATCTGATCTATCAGTTTCAGAAACAGATAAGTAAACAACTGAACATGATACAGTACATCACTGTCAGGTGATTAAGGTCACCCTTTGGGAATGGCATCCTCCAAGTAAAAGCTGTGGCTGAAAAATCTGGCCCAGAGATTTCTTTTATCTATTTTTAATTGGGATTCACCAGCCTTTAATTAAACTTTGTGAACTGACTAATGTTGTAAATACAAAGAGACTCAAAAGAGTGTGTAGTTACCTACTACAAGCTCTTCACCTCTGTTAATATGGTTCCTTTATGCAGAATGATTCAATCATTTTAACACATAAATATATGTTAAATATTTTTTCAAGGATGACCCAGAAGGTGAAAGCTAGTTAGACCAGGAATGTATTTGGCCAAGAGACATATCTTTACAAAAATAGAGTGAAAATTACATCATTACATTTATGACAGTAGGACCCACAAAAAGACTACTCCTACTGGAAGAAGCTATTGTAGCAGGTCAGTTTTGGAGGGGTGTGAAAATCTGCAGTGAAAAAAGAGCAGAGCTAACAGCAGGCTACTGAAGAGGATGGGTTGTTAAGCATGCTCTAGAAAGGTGAGCGGATTAGCTGCTGCAAGAGAGAACAGTGTGCTGATTACATGTCATGTGAGGCTGAACTGTTGGATGCGAGAGTTAATATTTTATGGGAACCTTCTAAACCTGTTCAGTATATAGCTGGGCTTCATGTAGTCCACTGCTCTCAATTTTTTTCTAAATGCATTTCTCAAGTACACTTGAATGAGCCACTCCTTTTAGCTGGTAGCAGGATTAAATGAGAATGTTCTGCTTAGCTGCTGTGTATATCAGTTCTGCACACTGGATTGAACTTTAAGTAACTATATTCTCGCCATGGTCTTTTTTTCTACACATCACAGTCATAGTCTTCCCCACTCATCAGTATTCAGAGCCCATAAATTGTCATTTTGGCACATGCCAGTCAGACCCCAGGATGTTCAGAATCTTACTTTTGAGTCTGGTCAGCAACAAGTCCCCAGAGCAAGACACAAAAATCCCCAGCATGGATCATTGCAAATGGAACTAATGGCAAGGAAGTACTGACTAATATCTTCAGATGTCATCTGGTGCCCTGATATATTCTTTCATAAATTTCTTTTTATCTTTAACTAATCTAATAACAGTCCTGTTTATATTGAGTCCTGGTAAACTGTGACTGCAATTCTTTCAACATGATGAGAGAAAATAAAAAATATATAATTTTATCCTTTTCTTAACTCTGTTTCATATGAATGCATGCCCTTAAATTTCACTGCAAGTCTTCAGAAAAAAATGTTGCCTAGTGTTTAGACATTGATTAATATCTTCTCTTTCTTTTAAAGATCTCTATTTCAGTTTACTTGAAAAATTTTCAAATTTGGTTATCCAGTCTCTGTTAACACTAACATCCAATGTATTTTCCCATGCAGTTCCCCAGTATTAAAAAATATCAAAGGAAGGCTGCTTTCATGTAAATACTAAGTTTATTATTTTATAAAATCATATTGAAAATATAAAGGTTACTATTTATTACAAAATTGCTCTGGATTTTTTTTTTTTATTTAGCATCATTTTATGAAAAGAAAAAAATCTGTTGGGGTATCTTGAAGGGCCTCCACTCAATCTTCCTCCATATATAATCTAATTTGATGGATAACCTGTCAAACAGATATTTAGCCTGAGAGCTTAACAAGTTCAGAGTCCACCATTCAAACTTCTCTTGTGCAATCTTATGATAGTTTACGCTGCTTTTCTTATTTAACCATAAAGCTTTGGTGATGTTAAAGATTATCAATAAAATAGGTCTCCTAATGGCATTAAATAAAATTTAAAAAAATCTAGAATATGATATTCAATCCAATGAATGCAACTTGTGTGGGGGATTATTTTCTCTGCAAACATACACACTTGCACACACTTTTCTTACATAAATTTAAAATAAAATTATGTATGCAAAGATTTGTCAATATTATGATCTGAACTTTCTAGGTATATAGTTCTCTTCTCAACTCCTATGAATTCTAGGTTTTTGGAAAGTACATTTTTTTTAAGAAGGAGCTTTTAAAATACAAACAACAAGAAAGGAAGAAAAAAAAGAAAAAAAAGAAAAACCAAGACTATGACATTTTATCATCAGGAAGTTTGCTGAGATCATTTTGCCTGGACTATTTGTGGATGAGAATTGTTTTTCTAGACTAGCAATGACCCACCTAAGAAGCATGATGCAGTAGTATGGCACTAGACCCAGGAACACGATGATGAGAATGAGGAGCCACCTTCAAGCTAAGGTTGCCTGTAAAGCTCCTGGGAGAAGCTGTGGGAAGAACTGGAGCTTTCTGAGGCAGTTATTAGCATTCATTTCATGATTCTTTAGCAGCTGCTTCAGAAACCATCTGTGAGTGTACCATCTGCTTCAAAATGGACTGAAACTCTTCAAGCACAGCCGGAAGTCTGAATTTCAATGCGTGGAAACATGGTTGACATTCAATTAAGCCTTTTCTTGAGTGATTTCTACAAACCTGTGCACAGGCTGCATCTTCACAGCTCCTTTTTAACCATGATTTCTGCATCTCTTTGAAACACATCCCATAAGTTGTAGCTATAGTAGGCTGACTATATTACCTACCATTCAGGAAAAATAAAAAAAAAATAATAATCTACACCCATGATTTCTCATTGAAGTAAATGGAAACTCTCTTGCTGATTTCATTCTGCTTTGGATATAACTATAAACTTTCAAGGTGTTTTTTTTTTGGAGAGCAGAAAACATTTGCAGCATTAAAAGAAATCTGCAGATCTACACGCAGCTGCTTCTTTTCTCATGACTAATGGTTTTCTCATGTTTGGTATGAAAAGTGATATCAAACTGATTACCTCTCTCCTGCCTTTTATTTTATGGGGCGTGACATACTTATTCAAAAATAATTTTCATACCTCTTATATTTGTGATTTCTCCTGGTTTTCTTTATGGAAGTAGAGCCATGACATTTTCTTTGAGTTTTCTAGTGTTACAGAGAAAGCAATTTTTCATCAGGAAAAAGACAGGAATTGCATATTATCCCTGTGTTCTCTGGCTTGTAATGATATGTCCTCCTTTTCATTAGCAACTCATGATGGAGATAGAAGAGCAATGTTAAGCATCTGAGCACTTCTTGTCTGCTCAGCATATTCTGCTGCAGTCTTTGTCATGATGGTTTTGAACAAGAGACATCACCTCACTGTCCAGAGTGAAAGGGGATTATCACCAGTTCATAAGAAAAAGAAGGCAACTGTCCATCCCTTGTTAACTGAGCTCCGAAGAAATTGTGTCTACTGAGAAGAAGGAATTGTGTAAAAGAAGCATGTATCAAGGATAAAAGAACAGGCCAAACTGACAGCAAATCCCAACCTGAACAAAAGTTGTGTGCTAGTTAGCAAGCCAGGCAGTAGTTTTTACTAGTCTGCTGTCAACTGTACTCTAGAATAGACAGTGAATCACAAAGAAATGGGAAAATAAAAAAAAGCAAATGGATGTAAAGAGTGAAATACCAGGAAGCATAGTTACTACATAATCAGGAAACAGAATTATTTGTGGTGGATTCTCTCTTTTTCAAATCCTAGAAGAAGAAAAAAAGAAAAAAGAACAAAGGAAAAAATAAAAAACAAGCAACACAACAAAACCACAAAATAAGAACAACCATAAAAAGAGGGGGGAAATATGGTTCCTGATGTATTTAAGGCAAGATTTTGACATTCCATTTTTAAGAAGACACTTTTTCTGTATAAACAGAGTTCAGCGTATGCATGCTATCTTTCAGCACATGAAAATTTCTCTTAAATTTTACCACAGGGACACTATTTGAAAACGTTCACCCCCTGTCTTCTTCTGTTCATGTATAGATCTTAGATGCATAATCATGCCTTTATGTTCATATGTGATTTTTATATGTATAGATAAAGAAATACATAGGCCAAAATGTTTATACACATGCATATATGAACATATGTACCAATGTCACCATTCCAAGTGCTAGATATTATTACATATTGAAAGAATGAAGCTATTGCTATGTGAGAGTTCTTCTTCTCCACTACATACATCTGTCACCTAAAGTAGTCTAATACAGGCCACACTCAATTTAGTTTTATTGAGAACAGCTGATTGAAGTAGGAATCAAAGCAAGCAGAGTTCAGGGAAATACACTCAACTCACACACACACACACATACACCTAATGCCAGACCCAGGTGCCTGGCTGGCCAGTACAAAGGTTCCTCAGAGACTGAGGCTCTGTAAGCTGACAATGCTTGGAGAATTTGGCTTAGAACATACAACCAGACAGGTCTCTGGGTAGCCTCTGGCCTCAGTCCTTTCTAGCTCGAGTGATGCTGGCTTTCTGCTGGAAGCTTCAGGATGGCCAGGCTACAGGTGTCCTGAGGGGCATCTGCATTCATGTTCCAGTCATGCTGACCCACACATTCTTGTGTTGAGAGCTGTATCTCTTCAGACCCCTCTTCCCTCTGCTCTTTGGTGACTCAGCCCACCCTTGGCCATGTTTCATTCACCCTTCCTCAGGAACAAATCAAGAACTACAAAATTTACCTCTGCCTGTATGACATTAAACCATTGTGTTATAGAGGCTACTTATTACAGAGTTACTATTCACTCCCTATACAACAGTGTTACTCCTATATGATGGTTTCTTGAAAGGACATAAGCAGAATCTGAAATCAATATGATATCAACGTACTATAGTGATTTTTCACATCTTCATGTTGGGTCAGGCTGTTAATGATCAACATTTAATGGAATTACACCAAGAAATATTTTTTTTCTATTCATAGTCAGATGGTCAAAAATCTTACAGTGCTTTGATGCAATATAATTATGTCTGATTAATCTGTGGAAGCTAACAGTGAGTCACCCTTAAGTCAGAATGCTGAGGCTGAATGAACCAGCAGTGGGTAAAGAATATTTTTTCTGGGGAAGTAGGCCCTGATTGCAGTGATGTTAGGTGATTATGAAATGCAGTAGATACTAGGTAAGTACTAAAAGCAAATGATGTAAATACTAACGGCTTTAAAATAGAGAGGCTCCCAGACACCAAACCCTGTCTTTATTTCAAATGATCATTGGAAGTAGTTTGTTAAATGTCCCTTAAAAAAGACATTTATGCAGTCAAACAGATGGAAGATGCATGAATTAGATCTAGCATTTCATTTTACAACACCTTTTAGGCTGGAATTGAAGCTATCTAGATTTCCTTTGCTAAGCAAAAGCAATAGAGGATGGTTGATGCCAGAATATCAGAATGCCTGAAAAATATGCATAAAGTAGATGGAGATATGTGCAAAGGTATAAAACTGAGAAAGGTAGCAACAGGAAAAAAAAAGCAAACCATCAAGAACTTGATGAAGTGTGAATCTATAGTGTTTTAAGGACAGATTTTCTAACCTCTGCAGTTCTGCAAAGAATAAGGTAGTACAGCAGATGAACAAACAGGAGAAAGACAGATTGTCTCAAGGAGTCAATAAACAGAGGTACTTAAAGAGGTTTAGGAGAGAGGGAAGAAGAAATCACATCCAACTGCAAACTAAACCTAATACCAAGGAAGCAGTACATAAGGAAATGAGTCTGAACAGTTTCATATATCTCTCAAAAAGGAAGCATAGCAAAACTGCAGCAACAACAATAAAACAATTTAAGAATCACAGGTTTAGATTTTACTAGCACAGATTTTAGAGAAAAACAAGATTCTAAGTGTTTGTCCCAAAAGTGCAAATAATAACCCAGTACTTGTGTTAGTGAACCATTTTTGAGGAAAAGTCTGACTTGTTTGCGTATACTGTGCTTTATGCAGTTTCTCATTACAAAGGTTCTACAACAAGCAATGTAACGGCATTGGAAAATCACTCATGAGGATGAAAATATTGTTCTAATGTACCTAAAAGAAAAGCTGTTGCAAAACGTTGTCTTTAGACTTCTTACTATTTGAAAAATTGGAGCATGTGATAACAGACTGAGAACTTATGAGTTATGGCTGAGAAATTAATTTATAGATTACAAACCACCCTCTCATGTTTACAGTTCCATATCTCTAATAGGAAACTGAATGCCTTAAGATTAATTATTCATGTTAATCTTCTTCAACTGCTTTAAAGAAAACTAATATTTATCACTATGATTTTTTTCTGGTTGCACCATGTTGCCTTCCAAACAAAACCAAGCCCCAAACCCTCTCAAACCAAACACCACAACACGTACTTTTTATTTAAAGAGGGATTAGTTTAATATTTTAATGTGTATTTTTTCTAAGATGGAATTGGTCTATGATTTTAATGCCAAATTTTAGACTAAAACGGTTCTATAGCTGAATTATGATAGCTTGAAAAACTATGTAACAAAAGTTACCGCAGAGACCTGTGTGTAGTAGCACCTGTGAGTATACCAGTAATAAATACATCTTGGTGCTATGAGATAAATTTGTTACAGCAGTTTTTCTCTACTAGTGTACTTTGAGCTCAAAGTTTTTCTTGCTGGTGAAAATACTGGGCTTGTACACCTCTTTACTCATAATATTAAAGGTAAAAATGAAGGCTGTAAAAGCAAAATTAATTGACTGTGAAAGTAAATATTTAACAAATAGGAAAGGGTTTCATTCTAAAGATTCATGATGGAGAGGTAGAATGGATTGCTGGAAGAACAGGCATTACTATGGCAGGTGATTTGTTTTTATTTATTATTGCAAGCATTGATTTACCATAATAGTAGAAGCTGATTTTATTGCTTGAATTAGTCTTGTGGAAATGTGCTTGGATGAAAACATAAACAACTTTTAATGAGCAAGAGTGTTAAATATCTATGAAAAAAATGTCAGAAAATAAAACCTGTACAATTATCTCACTTTTACCCTTGACCACCATTATATCCTACAGCCTTTTAACTCTGTAACACAAAAAGGTATCTTTACTAGAATTCTTTTTCAAAAAAGTCTAACCAAACAGGTAAATACTCCTTTTGTGTCTGAGCTCTAAAATTGCTTATAATTCACAAAGCATGTTCTGTATTTAGCAAGTCTTGCAAGTGACAAAAAACCCCAAACAAATAAAACTCAAACCCCACACAATGCTGGAACCGTGTAATCACCTTTATTTGCTATTAAAACCTCACATGGTTGTTACAAGGAACTTCTCTATATCACCAAAATAGGTAATGATCAAGGACATTCATTTATTGAGAGAAACCAGAAACCTGAGAGGACTTTTCACAGGACAGAATTCCGTAGGGCTTCCAGTTCCAACAAGCACTCTCAAGCTTCACTTTTCTACGCCTTATAGGAAAATCAGTGCTTCTCTAGATCACTAAACATTTTGTGGGAGGAATGTGATTAAATAAGTAATAACTCATCTTCAGTAAGCATTCTACCTCTGCTGCCTGGAATATGGACAATATCCTCGATCTGGAAGGGAGTCCTGACAGAAAAAAAGCTCTTTCCTGAGATCTCACCTTGTAGCATTACAGAATATACCAACATATACATCTGAGCGGCAACATAAGCAGGACCAGCCCTATCAGCTGAATGAACACATGTAGAAATAACCCCTTGCCTTTGGCAGTAAAGTAGGTCAATGGGCCGCAATTATTTTCAAAACTTTCCATGTCTGCTGTGACTTACACTGTTTTTCTCTCAGGGTGTCCATAGGTAGCTTAAGTCTGTCCAACAGGTATAACTGGTCTCACTGGAATCACAATATGGTGCTAAACCAAGATAAATTTGGATTTTCGGAACATTTCTTTTTCGGTTAGAAAATTCCTCTACAATGTTTCCACATTTTCACATGCTAGATTCATGAAGTGAGCTTCATTTTTGAAATACCAATTATTCTTACTGACAAGCGAACTATTTCTACATAGTATATTCAGGAGGGAAGTCAGTAACAGCAGCAGATGTTTGGTGGTACAAAGTATGTAAGGGTACTGAAGGTGGGGCACCTCAAAATATAAACACAGCCAAGTATTTTTCTTTACCACTGGTCTCACCTGTGAAGCCACAGGTACCCAGAGTAGTTTTGTCCTTGCGGATGAAATGCAACACCTAGTACTTTAAGATTGCTTCCTATTAGTAAGGAAAACATCAAAAAACAAACCTTAGACTAGACTTCTTGGTGAATTTATGCAATTACAATTAAGGGTTCGGCAACCATATTGATAAGTGGGATATAAATAGATTGACGTGTCACTTTAATGGAGACTCCTAATGTTATTGTACTGCGATATAATTCTGGACTTCCTTGCCTCTGAACGCTGAATTCAAAGGAATAAAAATAAATTTGATGGAAGTAAATGAGAGATGAGATAATTGTAAACACTCAATGAACTGAGACAGTTACATTGTTTTTAAAGTCTAATTTTAAGCTGTATTATTTACTGTGGAACCATTACAATCTATCATATCATTGTGCTGCCATATAGACATAGTAAATCCATACACTAAGTTCCTTGTGAGTTTTTTTTAGATGATTGCTTACGTGCAATAGCTGCTTTTCAGGCAAAAATACTTCACATGAACATTGTTCCTTATGTTTAGAGAACATAGCTGAGTCTGAACTACAGGCACTCAAAAAGGAAAAGTAATGCTAATACAGAGGTATTATTAGAAATAATGAGTTATTGCAATAGCAATGCAATTAGCTGTATAGGCTTTTCATTATCTGTCACACCAAAGTCATGTAGATCCATTTCATTTCATCTATTTATTTTTATTTTTTTTACCACAGCAAGTCCAATGATGTTCCAAAGCTGAATGTGCTATGTAGAAAACTTACCCAAGGCTGGAACTCCATACCCCATCTCCTGTCTGCCCTTGAGCAGCTTTACACTGGCCCTTACCTGCCCACAGATGTTTCCAGGATGAGCAGCTCTGGGTGCTTGTGACAGAAACTCATCTGTGATTCCACTGCCACTAATGAGAAATAAAAAAATTATGCCATCTGCACATGCAGCTGATTTTGATATTAAAAAAATATAGCAGAGATGAGGAGAGAGGAAGGGAAGAGACAAATCTTTACATGTGAGATTGTGTGTGTAAGTGAAAAGAATACAAAAGGTGGCAAATACAACAGCCCTGGTGTTCCATATCCTCAGAAATGTCTGTACATCGCACAGATAAGCAGTGCAACGCAGACTCTGTACACAGCTTGACATTCAGGGAGATTTTCCATCAGATTTCCATCTTTCTCTACAGTGCAGATGGTAGAGGGAAAACTTTTCATTAGCTGATAGAAGATCTGAGAGGGAAGCTACTTAAATTATCCAGAAATGACATGGGCTGCGAGTGGAAAAGGGGAACTTAGATCTCAGAGAGAGACTTGCCTCCTTGCATTCAAAATTGTCAGCCAGAAAAGCCTCTGATGTTATGTCCTTAGTCAGAGTCAATCACCTGTACCAGTCATCCAAATTCTGAAGCTGGCTCTCATTTGTCCTTTATTTCTCCAAGCAGTGTCTGCAGTAACTCCTGCTGCTGGCAGCAGCCCTGCTGATCCAAGGTCTAGCAGACAGTAGCTGGTACAGGTGTTTTCAGCTTACCTCTGAGATGCAGCTCACTAATGAGATGCCTGGACTGTGACACTAAAGTTAATATAATCCACAGTGGGTTTTGTTTGTTTTTTTGTTGCTGGTTTTGGTGTTGTTTTGTGAGGATTTTTTAAAAAAAAATATTAAAAAGCTCCGAGTAGTTTGAGGAGATTTGAACTTTCATTGCCTCCTTTCCAGGAGGGTGTACCATCATCACCAAAATACTTTGGAAAAGAGCCACTTGCTGTTCTCTTTGCTAGAACTGAACCCCTCTGAAGGCATGTGTCCAAAACTCAAGAAACTAAGAATGAAAAAAATTAGTTCAAAGGGCCTTTCTGTTTTGGCAAGAAAGTAGTTTTTTGCAGAGGTGAGTTTGTTTGGTCCTGGTACTTAGTAAACATTTTATCAAATAACTTTAATATAAAGAGGATCCTTGGAGAACACAGCAAGGGACATAACAATGGTGACGGGTTTTAGGCAGACCCAGGAGTTAGGTATTACCTGAAAGTAGGTATCTGGGAGCACTCCCTAGAATGAGGGTACATCAGAGCTAGCTAAAATGGGAGCTGGGCAGCATGTACTTATTCTGAATAAGGCTTTTGGATGTGTTGTGGTTTAATCCCAGCTGGCAACTGGGACCGTGCAGCTGTTCACTCACTCCCCCCAACACCACCACCAGTAGGGCAGTGAGATGAGGGAGAAAAAGGAGGAAATAAACTCATGGGTTGAGATAAATACAGTTTAGTAGAACAGTAATGGAAGAGAAAAATAATAATAATAATAACGATAAAAGAATACACTAAGTGGTGTAACACAAATTGCTTTCATCACTTGATGATTGATTCCCCAGCCTGTCCCAAGCAGTGATCATGGATTCCTGTCCCTGGACAAACCCCATTTATACACTGAGCGTGACGTTAGTGGTATGGAATAAGGGGAGGATATCATCCTAGGTTTGGCTGGGATATAGTTAATTTTCTTACATGCAGCTGTGCTTTGGATTCAGGATAAGAATAATTTTGTTAACACACTAATATTTTAGTTATTGCTAAACAGTCAAGAACTTCTCATCTTCTTGTACTGGCCTGTCAATGAGAAAGCATGGAACACCCAAGAAGCTGAGAGGGGACATAGCTGAGACAACTGGCCCCAGCTGACCAAGAAGTTATCCCCTACCATATACCTCAGCTTTCATGCTCAGTATATAAAGCTGGGGGAAGGAGAAGAGAGGGAACACATTTGGAGTTATGGTGGTCTTCCCAAGTAATCAATACACAGGGTGTAGCCCTGCTTTCCTGGAGATGGCTGAACACCTGCCTGCTGGTGTTAAGTAGTGAATGAATTCCGTGTTTTACTTGCATGCACAGCTTTTGCTTTACTTCTTAAACTGTCTTTGCCTCAAAGTTTTCTCACTTTTATTCTTCTGATTCTCTCCTCTGTCTCACTGGGGAAAAGTAAGTGAGAGGCTGTTTGGTGCTTAGTTGCTGGCTGGAGTTAAAGCATGACAGGATGGAATTTATGTACTTACCTTTAACTGGCAAAAAAACTTAGCTTGTCCTAGTGTGGTCTACCATAAAGGAAAAGAGATTCACTGTTCCAGAAGAAAACTAATTTATCCTAAGCTAAATGCCTAAACTAAACAGGTGAACTGCCTTTAGAGCTTAGAGTTGGGAACCTGTCTCTCCCTAGTGATCAGAAAAGGTGTCTAAATTGCTAACTTGCCTGATGCCTAGCACAGTGCCTAAAATTCAGACAGGTCAACTTAGATGACATAAGTGACACATTAAGGTTCCAACATATAATATTCTAATCATCTTAAAGCAAATTTTCTCTCCTTTTACAGGCATTGGGTTTTTTTTAATTTTTGAAAAGAATAGGAACTCCAATTTTTGATATGTCAAGTTAAATGGCACTTTACAACCCTGCTCTGGAATAAAAAAAATATTGTATTTCTGCAAAAGCATCACTTGCAGAATGTTACTAAACAGGAAAGTGAAATAATTTGCATCAACAGTCTAGGCTGACCCATTATCTGCCTCTTCTATAACACAATGAATTTGTACATGAGTAAGTTTTTAAAAACCGGTAGGAAATGAGCTACCAAAAGTACAGAAGCTACGAGACATGTTCTTAATGTTATGACATTTCCTTTAAAGCTTCACTGCCTGCATTGCAATGGTAATGAAAGCTGCTCCAGCATTTGGTAAAACCGTATCAACAAAGGTTAAGTGAGCTTTCTGAAATGCCAGAATTCCAGAACTTAAACTCTACTCCATGTTTAAAATCTCTCTTATTTGCAGAGAGATTTCAATTTCTTATTTGATATTCTGGTTAAGTGTACTTTCTATACATATCACATCTGAAAATTTGATAAGTTACGTGTATCAGGGTAATAAAGGTATGCTTTTTATTTAGAGGTGTTTGTTCTGAAGATTTTTTTTTTAAATATGAAAGCCAGATTGATCCAATGGTCTAACTATACTTGCTAGCAATACTGTTGATTACTATGTGCATAAAAGGAAACATCAAACTTCTCATTTATTACCCTTATCGTCTGTCTCTATCTTTCCCCTTGTAGTGTCATTGTCTTAGAAACCACTTTAAGATAGGCCACTGAAACTTTATTTCAGGTTTCACCTTCATTCAATCCATATAAATAAATAGCACATAAGAAGATATTATATATTGATAATTGGCACCCTAGAGGTGCAGCAGAGCCAATAGCCAGCCAAGTGGAACTTTTCAATACAGAACAGTTACTAGCTCTGGAGTGTTTGATGACAGCTCCTTGATACATGATCATTTTTCAATGGTGCTTTGGAAGTCTGAGGAATTGTTCTGATTCCCTCATAGTCCACTGGATTTCATAGACCATCCCAAAAAATGAGATGCCTTATGCTGTTTGGGGTCCCACAGCTCCCCAGTTTTTGTAAGAATGTAGTCCTAGTCTTGTCAAAATGCACGTGCTTGTAGAATAGAATTTCAAAGTAGCTTTGTTTCTTCATGAATCTATTATTCTCTCTGGCAGCTTTCTGCGTTCACTGTTTTCTACAAAATATCTGGTTCCTATTGAGTAGCTTAAAGAACTGCATGACATGATATAAGATTTGTTTATCCTTTAAAGTTTATTTCAGTCTTCTACGCAGTTTACTACAAAGAACTGTATATCTATCCATACTGTTTTCATGCAGCTTTGGTTTTATTTCCAGTAGCAACTTTTATATTAAATACTCTACAAAAAACCAAACCAAACCAAAAAAAAAAAAAAAACCAGACAAAAAAGTGGTAATGAAAAGACAGACAGAAAAATGGAAAACTAAAATCCTATGAAATGTGTGTCATTTCTCAAACATTGCCTCTGCGAAAGATCTCTCAGTAAACCTGACATTAGCAGCAATTTTTAGTGGTTTTCCTAACATAGTGGTGCCTTCGAACAGAAATCTGAACACAGATCTAATAGGCACAGGTAAAGCTAAATACTGAATTGAGGAACCTAATGATTTTGGGTTACTACTGGGTAATGGTCCTTCATGATATTTTCCATGGTCCTGCTCCTCCAATGTGAGTGTTCACTCTTTTTCTTTTTTGAATTTGGCCTAACAGACAGACCATTCTAAGGCCTAATGAAGCTGGGAGAAGCACCGTTAGGTCAAAGGGAGAGCAACACTCACCAAGGACACAATGGACTGGAAGATACAAGTGCTGTTCTGCAGCCATTATCACCAGCAGCTTACTGTCCCCTCCATCTTCTGGATATTTGTATACTAACCACTTGGCAGAATCCACTAATATATGGGAATCATATAGACCAAACTTTCAAATTTGGAATGTATAAATACATCAGATTACTCAAAAAGGTTTTGATGCACATCCAACAGCAGCTGGGTTTGTAAGGTTTCATGCTTCCTGGTATGATGACACAGGGGATGACCATACCTTGAATGAAGAGTAGATTGAATGGTAGATTGACCTCTTACAAGAGGGTATCTTTCAGTTGGTACAAAAGTATCTCAAAGGACTAAAAATGTTTTTCTTTTTTTTATTGAAAGAAAAAGTAGTGTGCAACACCATTAGTCACATCTTTTCTCCAGTGCTATCTTTTTAAAATGTATTCACTTTAAATAGCAAGGTCATGGAAGAAATCCTCTTGAAACAGAAAAAATACACTGGAAAGACATAATACAGCAAAAGGTACTCCAGGTGGAATATGACTCCCTACTGCTTGAGGAGAGGGAGCTTTCACTTTTATTGGAGCAACCAGCCTGACTGAGCTTGAGCTCTGTAGCAACACCGCAAAGAAGCAGTGAGTGATAGCTTTGGGAGACTCCCTGCTTCAGGGGACAAAGATTTCCATGTGATGACCTGACCTGCTGCTTAGGGAGGTTTGGGGATTGCAAGCGCCTCAGATCTGGGACTTTGTGGAGGGACTGCCAAGCTTTGTCCAGTTCGGCCCACCGGATGATTGTGCTGCCCTTCAGAGGAACCTCACCAGCCTGGAGAAATGGGCAGAGAGGATTCTAATGAAGATCTACAAAGGGAAGTGACAAGTTCTGCACTTGGGGAAGAATAACTCAATGCACTAGTACAGGCTGAGGACCAACCAGATGCTGCTTTGCAGAAAAGGACCTGGTAGTCCTGGTGGACAAGAAGTTCAAAATGAATCAGCAGTGCACCTTTGGAACAAAGAATGTCAATAGCCTCCTGGTCTGTATTATCAGGAGGTCAGGGGAGGTGATCCTTCTCTACTCAACAGTGGTGTGGCACATGGAATACTGTTTCTAGTGCTCAGCCTGGAAAAGAGAAAGCTCAAGGGGAATCTTATCAACACATAAGGGTGCCCGATGGAGGCAATAAGAAGGATAGATCCAGAACCTTCACAGTGTTAATCATTGATAGGAGAAGATGAAACAGGCACAAAATGAATTTCAGAAAATTCCACTTAGATACCATATAAGAAAATGTCTTACCAGTGGCTGAGCACACAGTATGGGAATAGCTGCCCAGAGTGGCTGTGGAGCCTCCGTTCTTAGAGATACTCAAAACCCAAATGGGCACATTCCTGACTCACCTGCTGTAGCTGAACTTGCTTTGAGCAAGAAGACTGGACTAGGTGATCTTAAGAGGATCCTGCTAACCGCAGTGCTTCTATGATTCTATAATTCTATTTCAAGATGTTTTCTTTTATGAGTTTACCTGAAATGACCTTTTGCAGAGCTCATTATCCTAATAAACCATTAACATTTAAAATATTTGAGCTAAATTATGGTGAAGGTATTTTAGTTATCTTTATAACCTCATAATGAAATGTTCAGTGTTAAGTATTACCACAAGGAGAACCTCTCTTGGAATACCTTGTAAAGGGCAGCTTTTATTGCTGATCACAGGCATACCTCAGCCTTCACCAAGCAGTTCTGTTATACAACACAATGTCATAAATTGGCAAAATCCCACAGAGTAAACTCTTTCAGAGTAAACTTTTAAGAAGATAATGACCACCTCCTTCCCAAAAAGCTTATCAGAAAAACGTAAATAGAATCTTTTTAACATTCTTAGGTCTATATTGGGACTGAAATCAGAAATCCTCAATCTTAATTTGCTTAAGTGTCATTAGCACTGGCAGATCAGATCCTAGCTCCATGCTAGATTCCTCATATACATAAGAAGACATGTTGGGTGGTTGGGACAGCAGTTACATATCATTCAAAAATTACTTGGATACCCGAAGTGGTGGAAACGCTTGTATATAAACTATACAGACTGCTGGTGCTTAGGGGCTGATCGCAAAGGGAAGTGTAAAGAGCATTTTATTTTGTTAGCAATCACAACAAAATAATTGCAAAACAAGAGTTAAAAATTACTTTAAAAGTAAAAGAAGAGAAGAAGGGAAGGCACTTTGGTCATCTCTGAATAATTTGATGTGGTTCCCAGCTGGATAAGCTAAAGCTACCAATATGTAATACATTTTACAGCATAGTAGATAATAAGTCCTAGTATAATCGGTTAGTCAGTTAACCTGTATGTCCTTCATTCTTCACACTGTTTGTTCACTGGTTTGGCTTTTTTTCAATTAAACTGTCCTTAAGTTCATGTGACTTATTGGACATTTCAGCATCAAAGAAAATAGATCTCAAAAAGAACTTCAAGAGTTTATCATTCTTTCCCATGACAAGATCACCTCCACCTTATTCATCCTTGAAAGTTGTCTGCCCGGTCTGTTCTCAAAAACTTCCAGTGCTGACAATTCCACAGTCTCCCTAGACAGTCCTTTTCTGTGATTTATAGTTGAAAATCTTTTCCTAATACATAATCTAAATTTCCTTTGCTCTAATTTAAGACCATTACTTCTTGTTCTATCCAAGGCTGACACAGAGAACAGATTATTCCTTTCCTCTTTGTAACTACCTTTTGCATATCAAAGAGTGCTATTTTATACCCCTTCCAGTCTTTTTTTTTTTTCTTCAAATCCTATCCTTTCTTCAGAGGTCGTGTTTTCAAGAACTCTGCTCATTCTCCTTGTTCTTTTCTGCAATTTCTCTTATAAGCACCATTTTATAGTAATACAATGTTAAGATGATGAATTTAAAAAGTTGAAATCCTTTTAATTTGGAAACCTGACATTGTGTGAATGCCTAGTTTCACATTATTCTAGTTTCATAAGACAATTTCAGGGGCATAGTGTGTAATAAATTTCAAAATAATAGCTTTAAGCTTTATGAAGTTAAGTCACTCCTGGATTTAGCTGCAATGGTTTAAGGTGTTGCTGATCCCAACAGTCAATACCTCAGCCACTCAAGTTGTCAATCCATACCTCAGCTGTAGAGTTTGCCTCATAAATCAGCCTGTGAACGGCAACTGTTGAAATATGAGTGCAGATTCAGTTCTGTCAGCTTTTTCTATGATGTCAGTAACCTTCAGCAAAGGGACAAAATAAGCAGCCAGAGGCTGCAGTGCCTTACACACCACAACGGTTTCCTTCAGTTTGTGCCTCAGAGGCCTTTAAGTAACTAACTAAATCTACCTTGATGTATTCTTGCTGAGAATAGGTGTTTGCAACCTCCCTGAAGGCTGATCACTTCACAGAGCAGTTGTGGTCATCAGCTCTGATTATCTGTCATCTGCTGGCCCAGACAATTCCTTACACAGGAGAGTCACTATAACTAATGGAAATATGGCTGCTCAGACCATATTTCAGCAGATTCCTTCTGTAACTAGAGAGTGTCATCATTCCATGCAACCATCATGAAGAACTGAGCTATGGACACACTGGGGGTTCCTTGCTGTCCCAAAACACTGAGGAAAACCTCAGAGTCCCAGGGAGAAGGAAATCAGATTTGCAAGAATGGAGGGAAGGGGAGAAACTTCAGTTTGAGACACAGAATTAGTTGGGCAAAAGGCTTGAGATAAAGTATGTTTTAACAAAAATGCTCACTACCATAGATTGAAAGAGTATGAGTGATGTGATGGCATTAATGATGTTATTTTGTTCTATTACCACTATACAAATAATTCTACAAAAAGATTCAGGCCTCAAAGACAGGTCAAATATTTCCATTCATCACCTCTCTTTTCCCCTGTTCTCCTCTCATCACATTGTACTCATATATTTTCTAGTCATCTGATCCTCTGGATAGCTTAAGCACTACACCCTCTTTTCTTGAACAGCTGAGGTTAATAGCTTCTTGGATCTGTATATTACTCAACTTCCCCAGTGGTAGTTATTTTCATTCTTTGTTCTAATATCACACAAAAGCTTTTATACACTATGCAAAGTGTTGAGGTCACAACTTAAGATACTTTTTCCTTAGATGTTTCCAAGTGTGCTAGATAGTTAAGGTCCCATTATATCTAAAGGAGATCAAGTTAAGAAAGTCAATGAATAGCTTTCCAGCTTTGTGGGCTTAATTCACATGAATTTTCAAGTGACTAAATCACAGTCCTTACCAGGGTTTCACAAGAAGTTCTAGTTATTTCAGAGGTAGAATACAGGATCATTTTTTACTCCAATTATTTTACCATAGTTTACTATATGAGAAATGTAGATGAGAGAGAAAAAAAAAGTCTAAATTGGGACATTTTAAGTGCATTAATGAGGAAGTGGACCACTTGGTATTAGATAATCTGGTTAGAATCTAAGGATTCAAAGTTTAAGTGATTTACTAAACTCAGAATACTGATTTTATAAATAGTTCCAGCACTTTTAACCATCAAGAATCCAGACATAATAGAAATGGCCAAAACAATATATCCTGAAAAGTCACGTTCAGTAGAGATGCTTTGTATTTCCAGAAAACCCAAAAAGCTAAAGTGCACTGGAGACAAATTTTGGACATAAATAAATTGATTTCTTTTAATTTTTATATTTTCTTTAGAATTCTCTTGAAAATGTATCTATATCCCCCTTGGACTTCAATGATTTTTAATGTATCATGTTTGACCACACAATCAAGATTTTTAAGTTTCTGATTAAATCTTTTTGATATTTAGCTCTGTCATGGTTTAGGCCTCAAATGGGACACTTTCATGTAGGATAAACCTGTAATTTAGGTCACTTAAGCTGCATCTTAAACTCAGTCACACCTCCATTTCCACTTGTTCTTGTCTGCTTTATGTCTCATAGGTGAGGAAGAACAATCCTCACATCTTACTTCAGTACACTTCTCAGTAGTCTGTGCATGCTTAATTTTTCTTATTTTTTTTTCTGTTGGTACCCATTTGCACGCCTTTCAGTGTATTTTATTTTTGCTTCTGGACTTTTTCTAGTTCATGGCTCTCATTTTAAAAGGCAACTAGACTCTGGGTCCAGATGCCATATTCTGAAACAAAACTGATATTAAATGGAATACAGTCCATGAACATGGGGAAAAATTGAGCCAAGCGATGCTTACATGAATTTCCTTTCTCTAAAATAAGGATTTACTAGAATAAGTTGCTCAGCAGTTATGTCAACTTTGCTTAAAATATGGTATTTCTCTTTTATTACAATCTAGGCGAGCATATGAAGAAGTCAACTCAATCACTAAAAGGGAAATTTAAAAATTACATTGTTTAAAATACTAAATGTACATTCCTGTGAGAGTCAAACTCTTAGAGCTGTCACTAGATCATGTCTCAAACAAACTGCCTTTGTTTGAGACATGAGGGAAAAGCAAAAGGAGGGAGTCTTATTGTCTGTTTTCAAGTGAAAGAACTGACTGTTATTACAATATGATACTGTCTCTTGAAATGTTTTCACCAGATGTTGCTGGAAATAATTGAGAGGTATGTGCATGAACAAGAGGAGTAGAGAAAACAAAAGCTTCAAGATGTTATTACTTAGTCTTATTTTCTATCCATCAGCAGTATTAATGTAGTAGCTCTTTCAAGTGATATAAGAAAAAGCTATAAATAAGTCCACTTCAGGCCTTGCTTTTGTCACAGGATCTGCTTCCTAAAGTCTGCATATAAATACCTGATAGGACAGAGGCAGGATAGAGGCAAGACAGAGATGACTTTTCTCAGTGGTAACCAGTGAAAGGAGAAGAAAGATGTCCACAAGATGAAATATGTAAAATTAAAAGGAAGAACAACGGTTTTTACCGTGAGATGAGTAAAACACCAGAACAGGTTGCCCAGAGATGTTGTGGAATTTCTGCCCTTGGAGGCATTCAGGACCAAGCTGGACATGGTCCTCGGCAATGCTTTCTAGGTGACCCTGCTTTGAGTTGTGGGATTGGACTAGATAGTCTTACATGTGCCTTCCAACTTCAACATGATACAGATTTTCATTCAGGGATTTAATCTTCTTACAATGAGGGATTGCATCTTCAGCCCTCAAAATGTGTTTGTCAGAGGAGAAGAACCATATCAGGTCCTGCTATTCCTTCCTTCCCGCACTTGTGAACAATTGAGGTTTGGTTATAAACTTCTGAACATAAGCAGATCTTTCATGTCTTCTTAAGTGTTGTTCTTCAGTGGAGGGACAATATGGTCAGTGTGTCTGATTCACTCAAAACTGTAGGTGCGGTTCCCTAGTTTGCGACTTGATTGCAAATACTGAATTTTAATAACGGCCACTGCAGCTATGAAGTAGCAGAATTCTCAATATTAGAATCTGCTCCTTCAAGACCTGTAAAGACATATGGGCTTTTAAGCATTGCATGAGCAAACTGATACCAGACTCATGAGATTGAACAAAAAAAATTAAAATGTCAAAAAAGGCCAATATGATTTCTATTTTCACAGCTTCAAGCACAACAACTAAAATGAAAGACAAATTTAAGGAAGTGAGCTGTTAACAAAAGACGTATGTAAAATATGTGCTCATATTGATTCACTAACTCATTATGACCATGGATTTATGAACATTTAGCACAACTGATATGTGTGGTACATGATTTTAAAGCTGGTAAAATTTATTCTGTTATTACATTCTCAACATTTTATTTGTCATACATTGAATAGAGAAATATTATAAAACACATTGATTTTTTTTCCCTTTTAAGTGCTTTTTTTTCTCTCACAAAAATGCTTTCTACAGAAAACTTTATGCAAAGTAGTATTACACTCAGAGAATATAATGCATTTTCCTATTGATCCTGCTCATAGGCATTCATAAGTGCGACTGTTGTTCATTGCTATAAATGTTGATTTGAGAAAATTACAGTCTACAATCAAAAAATGAACCTTTTAAACCATTAAAGTTGTATCAATCACTAGGGAACTATTTCTCCTATTACTGAAATTAGGTGAAATAACACTGTTTTCTCTTACGGTCTAAAATTTATTTGAAAATGGTGAGTAACCACACAAAATGATCAGAGATTGCACAGCTAACTTCTAAAACATGTCAACAGAACAGAGATCTTTTCAGCAGCAAGCACTTTCCAGGGACTTGGAACCTATAATGCATTTTTAGGCCTAAATAAGACAAGTGTAGACTGAAGAATGTAGTGTTTCCGAAGTCACTTCACAGATTATTCCATCAGGAAAGTCAATAGGAATTCTGTTTTACGGAAGATGAAACCAAGATGAAGAAAAAATCAAATTCCTTTGTCCGTGGTCTGCGATTCACCAGCTTCAAGTGAATGAAGCAGACATAAATCTGGCTTCTTGTGGTAGTTCTTCTTAACTAAAAGAATCTGACTCTGTTCAAATGTCTTCTTCATTTCACCTCAATTTACAAAATTTGAAGGTATTGCCTATTTACACTGTCTCTGATGTTAATAAAATGCTAGACATCAAATGTTTGGAATGAGTGTGCTAGGTGATACATATTTATTGATCTCAAAAGTGCATTTGTGACTTTTGTCTTCACATTATGTGGACAAAACAAGGCACTGTATTTATTCTGTATCTGTCACTTCACAGATTAATTCTGTTTAAGATGTTTGTGTGTTTGTTGCTGATGAAGTCTCACTTTTCTCTGATGGAGTGCTACTGATCATTTCCTTTCCATATAATATGTTTCTGAAGATTTAATCTGAACACAAGAACTTGCAGAATATGCAGACCTGTTAAACCGGTAGGAGACATCCTGAAGAGTCTTGCCCATTTGATAAGTCCATACCTCATATTTATTTTCCCCTAAATCCTGGTGCAAAACCTGCTTCTACAACAATAGGACATGAAGGTTGAATTGTGATGACCACCTGAAAAATAACTGAATCTTCTTTTCTGACCACCTCTCATGTTTAATCATATCTCTAAGTTAGCAAAAGCAAAAGAATATCCAAAATGAGACTCAATCATTGCAAATAAGGTAGCTATTATAGGTCTCTGGAATCATATGCAGTATTTTTAGAACTAGAAATGGAAGAGTTAATAGCATTGTGGTATGCATTTCAAGACAGGATTTATAATGTATTTTCTCTGATGGAAAAAGAGAAAAGGAAGCTGGAGTAAAGAATTACTGTATTTCAACAATATTTATTGTATTCGTTAAAGTACGTAATTGCTATATTTAAGGTATAGATTAAAATTACAAGGTAGGAAACGCCGAATCTTTTGTTCTTTCAAAGAATTGTTGTTTTAGATACCAAACCAGCATCACAGTAAAGAAAACTGGAAATTACTTCAACTGCATCATCATTTGAAAGTAAAGGTATTTCTGAAAGATGAATTTTCAACCATAAGGAGACAGAGATCGCAACCTATAAGATACAATACTCTGCAAATTTATCTGGTTTGACATGATCATCACTGCAGGTATTCCAAAATGGCACAACTCCAGGACTGTTTGTTTACACCCAAACACATGGAAATCCTTAGGTTCTACCATGCACAGTACAGACTGTAGTGCCCAGAGGTGACTTCCATGGGGGACAATGGATTTTTTTCCTATCAGAGCTTTACTAAGGGTCTACTAAGCAAAGATTTTCCAAGTCATTTTCTCCTCAATAAGTGTGACTGGGAGCAATGCACATGACAGCAATAAGCCCAGCATCGTAACTTATTGGCAAATGAAGTCTAAACTGCGACCAGGATATTCTGCCCCTGCACAGTGGCCCTTGTTCGGAGAGGAGGACACTCATCAGCTCGAAAGCTTGAGGGTCACCACAGTTAAGGTGTAAGCTCCAGGCACCTGTTTGCATATTGAACCCAGCAAATCTGACTCAGGCATCCAGTTTTCTACAAAAAATATGGAAAATCATGGTCACCGGAAAATTATTTTATACCAACAGATATACTGAGCAGGGCTAAGTATAAGGTATAAAGTATATTGGGAAAGTTGTATTTTGAATCTTCACCATGTCATGGATTTAGAAATCTTCCTGGTGCCATCTTCATACTATTTGTAGCCCACAGCTGTGCTTTGTCACCTGTCACCTGTCATCTGTCTTCATAATCCAAGGAAGTGAAAAATTTTCTTCTTTTCTTACTTTTAACATGGGATGCTATAAACCAGCAAGTATCAAATGACAAGTTATCAAATCTCAGCCCAATCATGCTAACCGTTCTGTGCAGCGTGAGGTTTTGAGGATGAGCATATACTGGACACAAAAAATCTCAAATTCCTTTCTGAGTCTGAGTCTTGCTGCATTTACAGTTCAGTATTTTATGCTGCAATGATATTCCCACTGACTTCAATGGGAACTATGAATATTTAAATCTACACACATTTTCACAGGATCATGTACTGAGATTAATTTTTCCCAGCATCTTTCCTCAATAACACAGATACTGTAAAAAATGACCGGAAGAGATTTTAAGGGTAAAATATTTAGTTATATGCATCTCTGACAAAATACCCCATTAAAATATATGAACTACCCATGAATGGAAGAACTAGACATGATGTATTATTTTTTCTCTTACGTATTTTTTGAGTATTACTCACACTTGCTTATGAGTAGAACATTATTCTGGAATACAGTAATAACAGATGGCTAGATTGCCTTTTTGTTACAATACTATTCATTCAACCATGGTATCCTACATAAATAATTTATTTTTTTTAAGTATTTCTATGTCAGAATTTTTAGTTTTCAGACAGTTCTTATTTCTGATCTCGGAAACACCAACCTTTGTTTCAGGGGAAGTCAATCATCGAAATTACTGCGTACTATTCCCCATCTTGACATATTAACTACCTTAGGGATAAAAGGCTCTGAGGTGTTATTCAGCAGAGGGATAACAGAAGCGTTTGAACCCCCAGCTAACTCCTTACAATCATTCCCTTATATTACATATGTTTTCTTGAGACCCTTTTTCTTTGAAATAATTATGTACTTATTTTAATTTAACAGTCTTGCTCTCTTTAGCAGAAAACCTTGACAGAACTTCTACATCTTATGAAATTCAAATCTAGGACATCTTACTGCTGAACTGAAAAAGGACTGATCTATATAACTAGACTTCCTTAAATGCCACATGAGTATGTTGATACAAAACAGAATTCACTTTTTTACCCATGCTATTGTCAATACTGCACAAAAAAGACTGTCCAAAATATGAGTTATGTGGCCCTTAGATATTTTCCTGCTATGCCAACACATTGTGTGTATGGATATAAATGCTGATTTAGGATTTTTTTAACAGAAAAATAAGGTGAAAGGCCCCAAAAAATGAATGCAAGCCTCCCAATATTAGCATTTTGCTGAGTGTATTGCTACAGTGGAAATTTGGTTTCAAAATCAAGTCAAAACCTATTTGTTTTAATACTTATTTTAAACAAAAGTTTTGCTCCGGAATAGTTTGCTGTTGCTCTGATGATGAGACTATGATAAAAAAATAGATAATTTACATGAAAGAACAACAGTGTTCATTGACATACTCATACTGTCTAGCCCTATTTATTTCTTTAATGAAATTTTCTCAGCATAATATTCAAGTTAACATTTAAAAATTATCTGCCTTGCCTCTGCAGGTTTTCTCTAAACATCCTGGATTAGAGGGTTTATCTATATTAACTTTTTAATAGCTTCATATTATGGATTGACCTAATACATAATCGTAATTCTTTCAGGACAATTATGATGTATTACACCAAGCATGTGCTTGCTCATGTCTCCATGTATGGCTATAGAAACAATAAAATTTATTATGTCAACATTTTCCCAAATTAATTTTATATAAGCCATTAGTTATTAATTGTGCCATTGAATTTGAAGAAACAGTTTCCAAGAACAAAACCATTTTACATACAGTTAAAGCAGTCTAAAAGATTCCAGCATAAAGAAGATAACTTTATCATCATTTAATTTGAAGACTACAAGAGAAGGAATTTTCTGTCATTTTGTCATATTATATTATTTTTCAGCACCAGAACAGCAGAAGCTGTTTTTAAGTCAATTCCCTTGTTTGGTAGGAAGATTCTTATTAAGAATATCGGATAAGGCTACACATCTTAGTTTAAATACAGAAATACATAATTAGAATGTACTTATAAAAAGCACTAATAAAACAAGATTACATGTCCAAAGAAGGAAGAGGAAGAATCGAGGAAAGAGAAATAACAATATTCGTATATATAACAAGCCTTCCCAGCTGCATAACTGTATGTCACTTAATAGTCTAAGATAAGATTTTTCTAACTCCTTATGCTTTGCTTTTCCTAGTTTATAGAACAGGTCACCAACATTTTTCATGGTATATATGTATGTGATTATGTATTTCTATACCTCTCAGCTTAATCTATATAATACTTCTTTCACCTGTCTAGTAAACTGTTTCTTATACAGAACGAGAAGTTGCAATATTTGTAGAAACTTCATGAAAATATTTAATTTCACTTAATAATATTTATCTTAATTAGCATTCAAAAGATTCACAGTGAAAGCGTTCACTAAACATCAAAATGGGGTTTACAGTTTAGTATGGTTTTAAATGAATTTATAAGAGACAAGCATGTAAAGTAAAGGTTGCTGAAATCATGATCACTGGCCTTGGACTTAATGGCAAAAATATTTTTTCTCTTCTCCACTGAACTTGTTACTTTGAAAAATTCACAGAGAAATTTTGGAGACGTGAAATGAATAAGAAGCACAGATGTTGCTTTTTCCACTTAGTAAGTGGTGTAAGGAATGGAATGAGGACTTCCTTTTTCATGTGCTTCAGTTTAATGATTGTATTGCTACAGCTACCATGCATTTAGCAAGTTAGTGAAAAAAAATATTCACCTCACTGAAGAAAAATCAAATATATGCATGCAGTAATATAGTAAATGCTATAATTAAAGAAATATAAATTAAGATCTTTGCACTTGCTTGAAATGTGATTAGAGTATTTTGCAAGGAATGGACTGATTTCTCCAAAGACACAGAGACTTCTGATCAACAAGGGATTATTTTGAGGTAATTATGGTATTAATTGCCGAAACCTGACATATTAAATAAGTTTTCTTTGGCAACAAGGCATAGAATGATGTTTTGTGAGACTGAGAGGGTAAGACGAAACTGATTGTAATAACCTCAAATACCATTTCCAGGACACAAAGAATATATCGATAACAGTAAATTGTTCCTGTCCTTAATTTCCTACTTTAAACTCCACATATTATAGGGAGGATTTATCTGATGGGATTTACTGAGGTCAAGCAACCATAGCCTTTTTCTGAGAATGAAAGAAAAAGGTACTTCTGTAGCATGGTTCGTCTTTAGACACTCATCTTGAGTGTCTAAAATAAGTTGAATGGACTATGTCCTACAGTTGTTTCTGTTACTACAATGGGTGCCTAAGTGACTAGTTGAATTGGAAACAGCTGCACTATATATGTCTATAATCAGGTGAGAAAAACACTTAAATGAGTTTCTTTCTTACCAGACTATGAAGAAGCCTCCTTTTATAAACTCAAATATAATAATACAGTACTTAATTGACACTACTTTGATAAGAAATTGTCACTTTAAAATGCACCCATAAAGAAAATAAATTAATGTTCTTGTGTGTTGTTATTATTTCTGAGGAGTTTCCACAAAAAAAAAAAATAAAAATCACTAAGAAAAGGTAATTTTTCATTCCAAGGTCTATTATTCTCTAAAAAAATCTCCACTGGGAATTAAGCATTGTTCTTAAAGATGTAGAAAGGCAAGTTAAAGATCCAACAATTTTTTTATTTTTTTTTATGGAGCTGCAAGTAATGTTACCCTTACCAAAGAGTCATGAAACAAGAAATGACTGCATATTGAGCCCACATGAATTAACATAGGATTGCGGGTTTTTCCCCTTACTTTGGGAGACAACACAACTTGTAGGGTCAACATGGTCACTTGGCAAACTGCAATAGAATTCATCTGCTGATAAGCCATACAGAAAATAAGTCAGACACAAAGGACATTCACAGCCTTAGATGAACATTTGCCTTTTCAGAATGAAATAATTTTGTTGCTTCCTTCCCAAAAGATGAACAGGGAAGAACTCTACTCTCTCTGCGCTTTCTGATTTTGTACCTTTTTTTTTTCCTGCTAACTACCTCCATCTCATTTGAAAATAAAACCAAGGACTTAAGCCCCCTAATAATATTTTTTACTCTGTAATATCAAATTTCACAGCCTTGAAAAATATATGGATTAATATTACTTTTATATATACAGAAAATCTTCTAATCTTACAATAGTGTGGAAGTGAAATGTAAGCATCTGCTGTGTGCAAATTGAAACAAATTTTCTATTGCATTAAAAGATAGCAACCATAAGGTAGTAAAAAATATAGCCTGCAATTTATATATAAAATGTTATTCTTCATATTTGATAGACATTATAATCATTGAACCAGAAATTTAAAATAATAGTGATAAATTGCCCTAGTAAAATATTATTTATAACTAATATTAATCCTCAAAAAAAAATAACCTATACACCAAACATTTTTAAAGAAAGGCTCAATGAACAATTTCTTTAGCTGAGTAACTTTTAAAATTGTAAAATATTCTTTGTTTGGAGAGACTAGTAAAATCCTCAGTGGGATGCCCTATTTTGATACTGGTTTTCCTTGCTATTGTTACTTTTGTCTGTGCCCAGAAAGTCAGTCTTACCTTAAACCTTATGATGAAAATGGATACTAAAACAGTACTAGGTAGTCTAGAAGCCAACAATTCCATACACATAAAGGAGATGATGAACCATGGATGACAAGGTAAAACTTACCAGGATTTAACCTCTATACAATGGCTAATTTTATTCTTTTTCCACCATGCAATATTTAGCACTGCAAATAGTCTTACTATTTTCAATAAAAGTTCATTCATACGTCTGAAAGCAGGACTTAACATTGACATTGAAGTGACATGGACAGTAGAAATACATCCTGAATTTCTCAGTTCTTCTCTGACTTTGACATTCATTATGGAAATAATTCAGAAATTACTTCATAGTATTATAAAACTCTAACTCTAGTTTCCATGGTTAAATAATTAATTTAGGTAATTTCTTTCACCTTTAGTTTAAGATCAGAAGAAAATAAGAGAAAGCAGGCACAAAGAGTTTCTTAAACTTTCACTGAAATTATGTTGACCATATACAGTCACAGAAACCTTTTTCTGCAAATGCTGCTGGGTAGAGTGTAATGGGGTACTGCAGATAGAATGGGAAGATTAATGAATGGAAGGTATCTGTTCACTTTTTATCTTGAGGTACACAAGCAATCATATCCAGCAATTACTTTGGAGACTGTAGTCATTGCCAGTGTTATCATAGTTTTATTTCAAATATTCAAAAAAACTTTGTATATTGGGGAAATATAATTTTGTTAATTTGTGGTTTTATTTCAGTTTCAGGGTGAAAGAAGCAGACACTCTGTGCATGTAATGTAGCCATGTTTGCCTCCACAAAAACTATCACATTATCTCTGAAAATTTCTTTAAATCAATGAAAAGGTATATTTTCTTTTAAAAATGCCTTACATTTGGCTACCTGCATGTTAACTGTGAAAAATCATGATTAATTTTTTTTTCTGGCAGCTTTTGAATGCCATAAAGATGCAAACACTAAGAATATGCAGCTGTTTATATAGTTTTAGGAAAAGCAAAAAGAGTAGGTCTAAATAGAAACTAATTGATTAAATGCTTTCTCTCTGTTTACCAATTGCCTCTGCATAAATACCATTATAGTTTTATGAATTTACACTGGCCTCCAAATCAGGGTCCAACTAAACTTGCTGGAAGCTCAGCCTTGAATATTTTTGTTTTCTTTGATATCTCAACTACCCTCTCTTGTTCCTATTAGGACAATTGTTACAGAAAGAAAGAACCTAAGTTTTTTCAGTAGTTTTCAGCTGTTGGAGCAACCTTTAACACTTCTTTGAAAATTTACTTTTGATGGATACGATTTGTTTGGCTTGAATCAATTACCCTGGATTTCTTACCTGTGTGTGTCTCCGCTCGTATTAACCTCAGCTTATTAGACATAATCATGTTCATGTCTTCAATAAACTAGAATACAGTACCTACAGATTATCCTGACATTCACAAAATACATCCAACCATTGTCTTGATTTGTACCCATGTAGCAAGGAAACTAGTGCGTTTCTGACTTTAACATACAGGTGTATGATTGGTGAAGTAATTAACTTTTACAAAAACATAGTCCCTCATTTGAGCTCTCCTAGAGGGCATAGATTGCTAGAATTCACATTATCAGAAAATAATACCAGTGCTAATGTAATTCATGTCCATTCCTTTTTTATGAGAAACAGTTTGTGCCATCCATGAATTCACTATTAAAGTGAAAGGTCGCATCTACCTCCTCTTCTTGGTTTTATTAAATGAAACTTTTCTCCATTTGTCTTACATGTTTACCAGAAGCATAGTTTAGAATTAATAGAAAACATACATAATTCTGAAAAAAATAAGTTTAGTGAATTATTATAACCTTGACCATCTCAAGTGAGGCACCAATCTTCTACTTTTAATATGCAAAAGCACAATTATATTTTTATTTAAAGTTTTGTTTCATACCAGTTCTGCATTGTACAGTAGTTCATTGATGAATAGCATAAATGTAGGAACAAAAGCTGTGTTGCTACACAGTGAATAACTTAATATTCTGATTTTCAAAATTGTTAAAACAGTACACCAAAGTCCAATATGCAGAACTTGAATATTTTATTCAAATATACTGGGACAACCCACTCAAGAAGCTTCTTTTCTATGCTTTCAACTTTTCTTTTCAAACTTTCAGATAGCAGTTTAGCTTATATTTAAAATTCAGAATGTAATTAAAGTCTAGTAACCTAAGTGTGTGTACATTTATATTGAGAAAGTATGCAGAAAATTGCTACTTTTTCTGAATCTTCACCATCTCTATTCTGTAAGTTTCTCATATAACTTTCAGTGACTTAGATCTTCAAATACTGAGTTCTAGAGGAGTTTCATTCATTTTACAGAATGAAATTTTGTAATTTGGTCCCCTGTGTATCAAATAACAATTAATGGAATTGTGATTCTTAGCTAAACAGATGACACTTTATGCTCAGATGTTCAGTATGTAAGGTACATAAGGACTTAAACTTACCTCAAAAATAATCATAAATATGTATTTTGAATAAGACAGTAGACTTGTTATAACTGCACAGTTTCTGTATTTGAGACAGGAAAAAATATACATATTTTGTGGCCCTGGGAAGGGAATAAGTCATTTCTTGTGCTTCCCACAGAAAGGAGTTTGAAGAATTTTTACTCTTTGAGTTAATCAACAGTCAATAGAACAGACTTTTCAAAATTGAGAAGCTTGAAGCTTTTCAAAATTGAGAAGCTTCCTCAGACTTAATAATCAGTATCCTTTACTTGGGCCCCCAGGTTTACAGGCTAACATATTTAAGTGTACTTGAGGAAAATATGAAAATTATTTGCATATAATATTACTGTGTGGGAAACCCTGGGGATTTCTTTTTCTTTCTTAGGAAAAAAAACCAAACTGCTAATTTACGGATAGTAAAACAGAGATGTAACCTTTACTGATTAACTGAGTATGTCTCAGTGAGTAAGGGCTGCATAATAGGGTTTTCTCTGCTTAATAAACCTGGTCATGTCAACACCTAACAGTGGGTGTAATGGACCGCATTCTGTGTTTGCACAGCACCAAGTGTCAAGTTTGCTATTGGCACAGCATCAGTTACACTGCTATACATTTTAGAAATAATCATAGTTCTTTCTTCCCAGTACTCATCATATACTGAAGCATTCATATGAAAACATAGAGATTAAAATGGTCAGCAAGCTGTAGGTACACAAAATAGATGGAAGTTAGGAATCTACAGCTGTTAAGTCTCTAGATAGAAACACTCTTGTATTTTTGGTTCTGCTTTGAAATTCTCCAGAAAGAATGTGATTACTTTCTTTGGGACCAAGATGTTGTCTTCTACCTCATTTGGAAAGTTTCCATTCAGTGTTTTTCTGTAATGTACACAGTAAGGATAATGCATATGTAAAAATGGACATTAGCTAATGACCTCAGCTATCAGCACAGGTACAATATTCAGAATTTTATGCACAGGCAGCTTGCGTTTCTGTACAACTTTCATGAATAGGACCCTTGATATCATAACATCATTGGGTTTATGTGCCTGTGTTACTGAAATTTTAAATTCATATTTGAGGACAGCTGTCAATGTTAGTGAACAGTAAATGCAGTTGTCATGGTATGAATGCTGGCACACTGATCCCTAATGCGCAGAGAAAGCTAGTCTTGAGAGACAAGATGCAGACCTGAGTGCCTACCTTACAGAAGACTTTACATTTTCTCAAAAGAAACAAGTCAGGAAGCTTTGTAATTGTAAAGTAAAGCTAAAGGTAATGGATCCACTCACAATAAATCAGATTAAACATGCACATGCAGCAGAGGAAAGATCTGAGAAGACATTATATGGAAGCATGTGACTTATCAATTTACTGTCTGTGTAACGGAGTTAGATTTCAGTGGGGAGGAGAGAGGATTTTATTACTATTCAGGTTGAACTTGTTAAATACCAGTTAAAATATTTTGTGGGAAAGGTAGATTTAAAAGGACTTGTGCTTAATATGGGAAAAAATAAGAGAGAGCATATACATGATAACGCCCTGGACAGACCTTTTGCATTGTCTTTTGTTCTTGAGAAGGGCACCGAGGATCTCTGAAGTCTCACAGCTCACCTGTGAATTAGGTTGAATATATATGGCAACTGAAATGCAACCACCTTTAGGGATTAATACAGCAGCTGCTCTATTGAACAACACAACACTGAACAACACATTGAAGTGTGAAATGACTTGAAGAGGAATGAAGGGAAAATTCTGGAAACAAGAAATTAATTGAAAGACTAGAAAATTGGCCTAGATGCTATGTTCAGCAAATGTACAAAGGTTCAGGATTTTATCTTTATATTTTTTTAGAGTAGTAGATTTATTTTATGTACGACTTTTCCCTAGGAGATATCAAAACATCACCTCTATTTTACTGACAGCCAACTCCAACCCAACATCTTGTTTGAAGTCATCCACCAGTTTCAGGAACACATCTCTGTTCAGTATGCTGCTCACTATTTATGCTTTTTCTTGCCTAGAATGCAGTACAAATCCAGTACCCTCTACCCTCTATCTTTAGACATGGACTTCTATTTGTACCGACTTGTAGGAAAGAATGCCAGGTAATGAAATACCAGCCTTACAGTGACAAGCTGTCATCTACATACTGCTTCCATCCACCTTGCCTTGCCCCTGAGACTTGACAAAACCATTGCACTGAGTGGTACAACTAGAATTTCTAAGATCAGAGAGAAAGCATACACAGTAACTAAACAACATGTAATTTCAAAAAGTCCATTTGCAGATGCACAGATGAAGCCATTAGGAGAAAAATTATGCTTTTACAAAGCGTCTGTGGAAATTGTTTTCAAAAAGAGATTGCATTTTTCTTGGCAGATACATAATAAGATCTTGCTACCTGATGGAAGCCACCAATGGGCAACCCGCTAACTGAAGGATTCATAACCATAATTCATAAACACAAAATGGTTTTAGCTTCACAGAGTGGCTGGCAAAGAATATAATTTAAAAATATTATTTTAAAGCATGGCACTTCCTTCAAAGACATCCATCCTTTCACCAACATAGAAATAACCTCTATGAAATGGACTAAAAAGCATATTTGATTAACAGAATAGTCTGAAAAAACAATGACACTGTTGACTTGGTTCATATTTCTCTAATGGTTTTGAGGATTTCGGAATAAGATTACTTTCATCTCTTTTTGATCAATCTGAACCACACAGAGCAGGAGATACTCTTGCTGTAAGAGAGAATATGATGTTTGAGAAATTATTTTTTTTTACTTCAAAATTATTTTCAACTGCCTACCCATAATACTTCCTCAAATATAGTTATCAAAACACATTTATTCAATAAAATCCTTTTAAAACTGTGCATATGTATATAGAGTACAATCCTTGTTTTACAGAAATATTAATAGCTCATTTAGAACTAGTTACAGTACAGTGTATATTGAACTTAAAAACAAACGAATTAATGTGCTGGAATTAGAGCTCATAATTAATTGAACCCTGTATTCTTTCCTGAAATTATAAAGAATTTCTATATCATTATTTCATAGCTCAGTATTTCATTTACAAATTATATTTTCCATAAAAGTTCTCCCTTGCTTACAGATAATACACAGGACCAGCTGTTAACCCTCTCCACAGCTGCAGCAGCAACAACTCTACAATCTTTTTGGCAATAAAAGTTGATTACTATTTTAAATTCATTACCTTGTCTGTCTTTATAAATAGGAAACCAGTCCTTGTCTTTTTCCAAATCTACCTTACACTGGAGGGGATCACAAGGATCTCAGATTCCATATTTTGCACTTAGGCTCCCTAATTTCTGAATGTGCAGGAAAGCTGCACTAACTTATTGTGCTTCAGCAAGGAACTAGAGCAATAGAAATTTCTGACAGTTGATAACTTTAAAGTGAGGTGAGTATTTGAGTGATTATGAGTTTACCTGATTTTACACACTTAAAATCATTTGAATGTTGTGATCTGGTCACAGAAGATACCTCTGTCTTCAGCAGAGGGAGATAAATACTGGACACTTTCACAGTGTTGTTCAGTCTGTTGTAAGATAGGTGCCCAAGATAAGCACAACACATTTCTGTTTTAACCAGCTCTTCTTTTTCTAGTGATTATCGGAGGAATAAATATTTAACTCTTAACTAGCTGCAGTTAAGTGAGATGTCTTCCACCCACGCTCATTTATGGTGTATTTATTTGCAGATTGCATTTCATCAAGTTGACCGAATAAACTTCTTTCTGTCCTTTCTGTCCTGTACTGATGATTATTTTGGCAATGATGATTATGTAGTTCCTTTGATAAGACACATTTTTTAATCCTATGTATCAGCCTCAATCTTTCTTGCATTTGTATGAATTCTATCCACAAATCTGTACCTGTGTAATCAATTTTCTGTCTTTACAGCTCATCTCAAAAGGTTTTGTGTTTTATTTACAAGGCACTCTCCTGGAAAGAGATGATGGTACAACAACCAGAGTCTTTGTTCAGTTGTAAGCAAATCTTTGATCTCCATCTTTACAGAAATAGTTGAAATACTTTTTCTTACCTGTTCATGCCATTGTCTCAGTGAATATACTTATATGTTCCATATAAAGGAATCACTGAGGATTTTTAACACTTGATATAATTCATTGATAGAACACTGAGGTCTCTCAAGTTACAAAACAAAATTCATTTATGATGACAAAAGACAAAGAAAGGATAACATCATGTCACTGTAATTTCTCAGCACTGGCTGTATTGTTGGCAGTGGTTATGACAGTGGTATCCAGCCTACATCATCTTTACACAACTGCAAAAGTACCATTGGAAGTAGAAAGATCATTTGAGCAAAAGAATGGAAATTTAAAAATCATCAGAAGAAGATGTTATTAATTTGGTGAAGCTAATCTATTGGAGAAGTAGATATTGGACCAATTCACACTCTCCAGTCCTGTGACTACCTTCTAAATGTAATGTTCTTCCGTAAATTAGCAACTAAAGAGACAAACATAAATATCTAGTCCCAGTTGTATGTAACTCTTCTCAAGGATAAAAAGAAGGAAAGAGTTTATCATATTTAAATTCACATATAATTTATAAATAGTGAAAAATTTATTACCAGATGCGCAGTGGATATTTTTTAGTTCGTTTCCACTGCTGCCCTGAGTACAGATTAAGCATACACCTATTAAGTAGGTGTAAACCACTGTAATATTTACTGTAAATATTTACTAGCAGTTAACTACATCTTGTATACAGTTTAAATGCAGAAGTCTAAAATAGCATGCAATGGTTTAAAAGATTTTTTATAAACCTCAGAGAACAGTAAAAAGTTAAAACAGAAAACCAAAAATCTATAGATGTATATGTAAACAATATTGATATGGGCTTCATTTATTTTTTGAAGCTTTGATAATACTGTTGTACTGTTAGATAAGCTTATTATGAATGTAAAAAAAATACAAATTTAAATACGAATGATTCAGAAATGCCCACCAGAACCATGCAGATAGCAGGAAATAAATAAACTTTTTAAATTATTTGTATTTGAATATCAAGTTCAAGCAAAAAAAAAAAAGCTTAAACAAAAAAGCATATAAAAAACCACATGAAATTAAAAAATAGAAAAAAGGAATAGAAAAAGCAAAGAATTGCACACAGATACTTCTTTCAATAAAGTTACCTCCATTGGACAAGTTAGCTGTCAGCAGAGCCAACATAGCTATCTCTATTAACTTGAAAAAACAAGTTACTTGAGTTTAGCTGAATAGCAAGGAAATCTCCCTCACTTCTATCAAAGTAAGGAGGCACATATGTTGACCCGGAGATACTCAACATTAAATTAAGTTAATCTTTGCATATAAGCATAGCTCTTCCCTTCTGTCCTTCCTGTCATAAATGTAAGTCCAACAAAGTAAGAAAATACAGACTGTTTCTGACCAAGGAAGAATGAGAACTTTTGCAATTGATATTCCAGTCTCTGAACACGTTTTCCTGTAACATTTTTTTAAAATTCTCTTTCATGATAATCAATATTTCAAAAGAACTTAGTCCACATCTAAAATTTGGAACTTGTAGAGATCTGACAGAATTACTAGTAGCAGAGTAGCACGTTAGTCATATATAAAGAGTATATGAGTACAATTATTTCACTGTGTGCATCAAGAAATGTTATATAATAAATAAATTAAAATCAAACTTCCTACTATTAAAAAAATAGTAATAATAAATTACTTTGTTCCTAATGTCTTCTTTGGAGAACACAGGCAGTAATACACACACATAAAATTTGGTGGCTTTTTTCTACATTGCTAGGCATACGTGACTTTAGAGGAAGCTGAATTAGCTGGAAGAGATGAGAAATAAGACATTAGTCACACCCTCTTGCTTCACATAGAAGTACAACACTTAATCTTTTTATGTGAGGTAAGTATGCAAACAAATTTACTTGAGACAAAGTAAAATCGTTACATACATAACATATGGTATTACATCCGGGGGGTGGAGGGTGTGTGTGCATGCGCATGTATACGTACATATTTTTGTATATTAATTTAAAGTTGTTTTCAAGAAAAAGACAGTTCAAACCAAATCAGGTTACAATAGAACATGAAAACAGTTTGATTGCATGCAAAAAGACACATGGGTTTGCACTAGAGGAGCTCTCAGAGTTTTTGCATTATATTTTTAATTTAATCTTCACAAATGATTATTCAATTTTTTCTGTACATGTATCACCTCTAAGAGATTTTTAGGAATTTTCTTTAAATAAGCACATTTGCAGCATGTACTAAAAGATTTTTTTAAATTACAGCTTGTATGTATTCATTTGAAAGGACTCAAGGACTCAGTCCTACACAGACTATAATCTTTCAGCTTCTCTGAACACACAACATGAGTTGATAGATAAATTCACATGTGATTTTCAGAACAGAGATCATTACAGTGGTAAAAAATAACAAATATTGTCTGCTGGTATACATGCTGGCTTTCGAAAAATAATTCTACATACTAATTGTAATTAATTAAAATCTCTCTCCCATGAAAGATATTCAAACATCTGAAAAGATATCAAAACGGATTGAGTTGAGTCTGCTGAAAAGTATTTTATCATGTGCACTGGGCAAACATACTCTACTATCATCCCAATGTCCTTGTTGATGTTCAGGGTATAAATTGTCTAGAATAACATATTAACATTTAGGTCTAAGTCTGCTATTGTGCTTTCATATTTTTAATCACAGAATGCAAGGTGCAACAGTTGACAGTTTCACTGTAGCCAGCTATAGTGCCAACATGGTCAGACTGTCATTTGCAGAGACATTTGGCTCTATCTTTATTTTGGGATTTAGTCTGAACAAGTGACTTCATTATAAGGAATACAGCTTTTGCATCCTGAAGAGTCATTATTTGGGTTGCAGACACAATTCTGCATTTGATCATCTCAATCCTTAACATAATTTAGGATTAAACTTTGTTAATGAAGCAAAGCTAAGAAGAACATCAGTACATTCTATGGCTCCAGAGAGGTTACAAATTCAGTCCTACACTTGCATGCTATNGAGGGGTGGGGTGGGGAAACAACCAATATTTCATATTTTCTCTTTAAAATGCTAAGATATTGAGGAGAAATCAGATATGATTTGTGAATTTTTTTCTCCCTCCTTCTGTGTGAAATGATCAAATAACAGATTAACAGATTCAGAAGAGTACAAAAATGAAAGAAAGGAAAAAATATGCAAGGAACATTTAAATGCAGGATCACCTTCTTCCATGAGCCATTTACACAACTCCACTGAAACTTATCCTTCCTTCTATGAATCGCTAGGAGTTTTACCATCCATTTCAATGAATGCAAGATCAGAGTCTAAATCCCAGCAACGGAAACAGACATACATTTTCTTCAATAACTGTTTGATGAGGGCAATTATGCCATTCCACTGAGTATAGCTCATTACAGATCAAAATGACAAAAAGATACACATTTCTTAAGACCACACTATTACTAACTAGCATAAAGTGTTAACAAAAATTAGTTAATTATAGTGATATGTTGCTTATCATCCATTGAATTATGTGCTTCATGTAGTAATCCTGCTCAAATTTATCAACAATCTGCTTTGTAAATGACATTACTTGTTTCTGTATATACTTATATACTAGTAGTTAATTCTGCAGCAAATGGGAAGAAAAAAAAACTTGTCTTAGAAATATGGTCTTCATGTTCTGACTAAGTATGAATTCAAGAACCTTTTTATAAGTATCTGGATTTGTATATATATTTTTGAGTCTTTGCAGGTAGAACGATCTGATCCTGCTATCACTGCATGCTATACTCCACATACTCTAAACTTGTCCATTGTTCATTATAGTAAATTGCTAAGAAATACATAAGATGCATTAATGAAGGATCATGATGAGTTAAATTTGAGTTTGAAGATTATTTCTGCCTGCCGTATCCAGATTTGCAGGGTTCCTTTCTAACTGAAGAGTATTCCCTGTCTTCAAATTCAGTGCTAATCTGTTTTATTTTTAATAATTTTTAGCAATATCCACAAGGCTGAAACTAAGACAATTTTACAGCACACTTACTTTTGGCTAGAGTTGCTCAAAAATCTGCATAAATATAGAAAAATTTAAAAAATAAATGTAAGAAACAAAGAAACACACCAAACTATTTATTTTTTAGAAAGAAAATGGTAGCAAATGCCTTTCCAGATATTTCTGTAGTAAGACTGAGTTGTTTCTTTGTTATTCTTAGTAAAAAAATAAATTGTGACAGAAGTGGAAGCTGGAGAAAGTAATAACTAACTTTATTTTCTATGAGTTATTACCATATTTTTTTCAATTTATATGGAAGAAACAACTTTAGATACAGAGCCTAATCCAGGAATTAAAGGAGAAAAAAAATCCAAGGACTAATGTGAAAAAAAAATTAATCAGGCTCTCACAATTATGATTACAAATGAGCTTCTGTCTCAGCAATGATTTATACTGGCTTCATACAGAACAATTCAGTTAAGTTAGATAAAAAGCACTTGGTCCTAGTAATAAATGCCTATTAAAAAAATGCCCTTAATGGAAGGCTAGGTAGGAAACGTGTAAACAGATAATTAAAATATATGTTGCCTAAATATGGAATTCTCTATACAGACTTTGACTCTCCCACCTGTCAGGTAATGACTAGAGGACTGTAAAACAGAATAACAGTCTTTCCCATTGCTCAGTGCCTTATGCAATTTCAGATACTGCATATCTGTCTTGTGCAAATTAGATTCCTTTAAGGTGACTCAGGAGGACTAGACAGTTTTTAACATACATTTCCCTATCTACTGGTAGATACTCTCCAGAAGGCTGTGTCACCATCCAGCATGGCCTGGAAAGGCTAGAGAGCTGGGCAGAGAAGAACCTAATGAGGTTCAACAAGGGCAAGTGTAGGGTCCTGCACCTGGGAAAGAAGAATTCTGGGCATCAATATAGGTTAGGAAGAAACTGGAAGTACAACTAGGACTATAGTTAAGCATTTAACCCTGTATAAATGGATGACTGAATCATCATTATACAGTCTAACCTTTCAGACACCTTAAGGACTGAGGAACACTCTAGTGCAAATTCTTTCTCACCTTCCTCCTGAAGACAAATCAGACTTACAAAAATCTTCACCAGCTGGAAGGAGTTGACATATCTTTTGATGCCTTTTGATGTGCCCCAGGCTCCTTTGAGCACCTCTTGATGAGCCCTCAGAGATCTTTGACTGCCTTTGGGTGCACCTCCGGGCCATGGTAGCACCTTTCTGCTCTTTTCTGCAGCCTCCAAGTACCTTTCAGTGTAGCCAGTGGTTTACGAGTGGTTTCCAAGTGCTTGGTGAGTCATACATGAAGGCTTCTGAGTACAGTCTCTTCTCCTGTGCAGAGGACCCAGCTACATTGCTGTTAGCCCCCAGTGGCTTCCAATGGCCTTATTGTGCTTACCAGGGTCCTTAGTGCATTTTGGTGCACCTGAGGGGACTCCATGTGTCTGTTAATCTCAAAACTGGTTTTGAAATATTTGCAACAATTATCCCCAAACCCTTTAGGTTTTGACACTAGGAAAACTCAGGGTAATTGATCATGCTAGCTTTTTCTAACAGCACCTTGTATATTCATCTCTACGTGAAATCTGAGTACATCAGGGCAAAGTAATAGTCCTGGATATAAACATCCATTATGAATACTCCATTCTGAAGTTCAGTGTGTTTTGGCACAGAATTAAGTTATTTATAGAAAACAAAAGCCTATAGAAAATTATGAAAATAAGAACTGAATTTTCTATCAAATATTTTCTCAACCACTTTTCATTTACTGTATAGTTCAGCTAATTAAAATCAGATGCACTGAATGTTCAGCTATCTATGCTTTGTAAATTGGCATCAACCATGCATGAATACTTTAACACTTAATAAAAATAAAATACCTTTATAATTTCATATATTCATTACTGCTTCCTTACTTTGATAAAACTCTGCCTCACTAATTACTGGTTTATTCCTTGGAGAGGCTGTAGGCCTTGTGTTATTGTGTGGAAAATTTTGTACACTTTTCGTCAAATGACATTTTTCAGTACACTGATTTCAATTTGTTACATTAGAGTCATGTCTATTGTTTAAGGAACTTTATAGTTTAAAATTATTGCAATAAAAAAAGACCTACTCTTCATGTAAAAGACTAATATCCAAAAGACATTCTGTAGTCATTTGCAGTGCCCTGTATATGTCAGGCAACTTATCAGGTTAGCTCTCTGTAGGTGGAACTACAAATATTTCTCCTAGAAAGTTAAGACAATTAAATCAGACCATCTCATAATAAAGTTTTCTATGAACAATTTAGACCAGGTCAATCCTCAGAAAAGATCCAAAGAGAGCAGGATGTATACTTCATTAATCACTTTGGTGCTACAGTTTTATGAGCTTTACTATTTTCTCTTTATTTTCATAGGCTTAAACTTTTGAAATATCTTAATTACTATCCTGCTGTAACCTACCACCTCTATCCTTGCATTCTAGCATTTCTATCAAAATGAATGGGAAATTTTATCTGGCAGTCCTGAAATCACATCTCTTCAGCATATTTGTCACGTTCAGCATCTGCATAATAGTTAACATAAAACTGACTCATACAATTCCATAACAAAAAAACAACAAATCTGAATGGGTCTTCGGTGGATTAGAAATACGGTCTAGTTATTTTAGTGTTTAAAAGTGAATTTAGGACCCTTAATGTATTGCAAAATTTGAACATAGTACCTTTGCTTTGCTTAAGGTAGAAGTGGTAACACTACCTATCTTCTAAAACCTTATTTCTTTATGGTGAAAACTTACATGCATAAAGCATATAAACTGCTTCTGACAGTGACCCATGTTCTTGGTTGAAGTCCCTGCGCAAAAGTGCAAAAGATCCTTTACACTGTCAGTAATAGATTGATCATCAAATAAAATATTATAGGCTCCTTTTTTATCAAATGTTAATTTAAGCATCTCCTAAAGTTAACTTAATGACCTTTCCACAAAGTGACCTTGGGTACATGATTTCTTATATTTACTTCATTTCCAGAAATGTTTTTATTTCATCAAGGAAGTGAAGATTGGGCTTGTCTCTGTTTCACTTATCACTACACTTGTAATGTAATTTAAAAAAAAAAAAAGGTTTTTGTACCCACAAATATAAATCTCTATTATATAAAAGTGTTCACAAAGCTATAACAGCAATAAATTTTGGACTACTTATGATTTCTATTATATCTACTATATACTACTCACATACTTGAATGTTATACTTACATATGTGCTTTAACATATTGAGTTTATATATTCCAGCATATTTTAAATGCTCATTATTTACTTTTCGGCTAGCATTGGTTTAAAAAAAATACCATAATGTAAAGTCCTATTTTTTACATTCTTTGATTTATAAATCATTAATCTGACCGAGCTATTCCAAACATTGCAGCTGTATGGGTTCTACATATTCAAGGTAAATTCAAGCACTGAAAAGTGAACCTTACACTGAATTTTTTAAGTATGCAAAATATTAATCAGTAATCTCAAACAAAAGTAGTGGCTCACTTCCTCAAATTAATTATAGGATATTCAATTTATTATCTAAATTTTTCAATACATTTCTACAACTAAAACTAACCTGATTACTTTGCTTTTTTATAAAAATCAAGGATTTTTTGTTTTATTGTAATTTTTATTTGTTCTATAACATCACTTTAAGAAGTACGTCCTATTGTATATAATTCCTGTTGTATTATAGGGTGTCTAACACTAAAGTTGTCAAGAATCAGTCCTAAAACATTTATATCAATACTACAGGCAAATCTAGTGGAAGCAAAGTAGAAGTAGTCATGCTGCAGCACAGTAAAGGTTTAGCCAGACTACAGGCCTCCAGCAGTGGCTATTATCACATAATTTAAATGTCTTTAAATGTTATTACAACTTTGCAATTAACTGTCTGCATACCTGTGCTCTACAATGCAACTAAAGGCAGTGCATATAAGACAGAGCTCATGCTGCTTTGTCAGAGGTTTAAGCTCCAAAAAAATGTGCAGCTGTATTTTCATGAGTCAGCATCTAGACCAAAAGGTCTTTTATAAAACCATACTTTATTCTAAATAAAATAATAAAAAAACTTTTTGCATCTTACTCTTTCTCTTTGTATTCACTAGGGGATATTTCTGTTGTTCAGTTCTCTAACTGCTCTTCAAGCTTTGAAAGGGCTCACTTTAAACCACTGCAGAACTATGTATCAGCTGTTGCCTTTTTTCTTCTTACAAACCCTTTTGAACATGTGCTTACAAATAAATGCAGGCTGCTGCTACCCAGAGAATGCAGCCTATGACATTAGTTGTGCATGTCTTCATGTTACTCCTCACTCGGTCACCTGCAGGTGACTGTATCCAGGTGGTACATTTGGAGTTATATTTGGTTTGCAAGGTCTTGAGAGCATAGATTGTCTTTTTTCCCTCCTGTGTTTCACATAATATAGTACACAAGTTTCAGTTTCAAAAACTAAGTCTCCCAGTTGTCATAATAATATGTAGAGTAAACCTCAGCTGCTCACCAAAAGTCTTCTGATTTGATCGTATTCAAAAATATGCACCTTATAAAAAGGTTTGCAGAGTTGCACTAATGTGAATCCCCAAGCTGTGCTTTTAAAATATGTATCCACTCCGCTTTTATGTTATTTCCAGATTTATGGCACTCCTGCGAATGTTCTGCCAATAAATTGCCATTCCTGCATTATTCATTGAAAAAAATGCTTAATAACATAGGAATCCATTTCAAAATAATTAGCACTAGTAAGCCCTTTAAATTTAACAATAGATGAAAAGCCATCTGCCTGCTGCTTTAGATTCGTTAAGTAACCAAGTCTAAGTCAAGGTATTTCAGAAGCTTAACAGAGCAAAATGATTAGAGCCAAAGCTAACAATTATTATACATTTGTTTAAAACACTTTCAAGGGGTTTGAATGTTAGTATAATATACTTTCTTTAGACGTACAAGCTAAACAAGCAACCCTCAAGAGTTTCAATCATTGTGAGTCATAAGCATTTCAGCTACAAAATCACCACAGGCTACAGTGAGAACTCTATATCTGACTGGTATGTAAAGGCAGATCACTTAAACATTAACTAATGAATATGTCAGAAAGAATGAAGATTTTAAAAGCCTGATTTTTAAAGATAATCTTCTTTCCAAGCATCATCCAGCTACCCTTCCTCCATTAATACAGCCCCAGGGAGGCTGCATAAGTCCATCCAGTCAACAGTGAGTGGGCAGATTCCCAGAGGTGGATCAGAGTTCCCATCGCAAAGCAAAGGGCACAAAGAGATAGCAAATAAAAATACTTGGCACCAAAATAAATCTGAATTTCTACTCCCTCCTGGTACGTATTTCTACCATTTTCAAAAATCTCATCATTTCATATTTTAGGTACTCTTCAAGATAATGCCTGTGTCAGTAGACAGTGAGATAGAGCTGCTGTTCGTCTTTCTATGACCTGACACAGAATGTCATAGAAATCAAAAACATCTCAGTTAAATTTGGACTTTGGACTAGAGAAATTCGAAGTCACAGCTCCCACTTTTTAAGCAGAAGTGATATCGTCACCAAAGCAGCCTGGCTGGGAGAAATTCCCACCTTTTCCTCTGAAGCTGAGTGTATGCATCCAAATTAGAAGAGTAATAGGGCAGTTTTTAAGCTGAATTTTTAATGAAGTAGTGGGAACAGGTGGCCAAATGGAAAAACATTCAATTTACAATCTCCATTGCTGTTTCCTTTAGGCATTTTCTCCAGGTATTTGGAAAAAAAATTGACCGAAATACTCATGCTCTTTAATCAAGCTGGACATATTTCTTTTTGCCTTTTGAGCCAAATCATTGGACCATTTTTTTGTTGATTTCTCAGAACAGCTTCTTTTTAGTCAATGCTTTCCTGGAAATTGTTTGCATAGGAACATGCATGAGTGTGCTGTTCCAACTCTCTAGTACACATGCTGCCCAAATTTGACTTGGATTGTTTTTCTAGCAGGTAATTTAACTCCTCTGTCTAAGGCTTGATCAATGAGAGGATTTCAAAGTACTTCTGTAGACTTTGGACAAACCCTTCTTGGTTTACTATTTTACACATCTCTCAGTCCTCGAAATAAGGAACTGGTGGAATAATTTCAACTCCATTATTAATTCCATCAGGAAATGCCCTGTTGCATACTGATGGTCCACCTAGACTGGTATTCTGTTTCTGAAAGTGACAATAGGGCTGGTTATTCAGGGACAGCACGTGAGCCTGATCCTTTTCTGTGCTTCATTTTCCATGTTCTTCCTGTTAAGGATGGTAGAAATTACATCCTTGATATTTGATTTTTCTTATTATGCATTACTTTTTAAAATATCCAGTGCCATCTACCTAAGTTCGCCAGCCACTGTGTAAAGTACTTTGTCTTGTGTGTTTAAACTGATAACTCAGATTCTCACATGGGTTATGTGCATGTTTGGTGGCAGATTGCTCCCATGGGAGTGCTTAGTTTCCTGAGATTCCACAGATGCATGGAGAACTCCTCAGAGCACATCACAGGCAAAGTCTCCTTTTCCTTCAGGGACTATTCATGTCAGAATCTGAACACTCATAAATGGGAAAATGTATCAGACTCTCTGTTCTGTGAGGAGTTCTAAACATTTTTAGGTTCTCAATGACAACTTCAGAAACAGAATTGATATGAAAGTTTTGGGTATTGACTAATTCTAATTTCTGAAGTACAATTTCAGGTGCTTCTTAAGCTCAAATCTATACTTTCAAATTTATTATTGTTCTACAGTGCCCATTCAGAACCAGAAACTGCAGCATAACAGCTGCAAGCTTCAAGTACGTCACAGTATAACCCCAAACTGAAATTGGTTTTAGAACTCATGTTCCCTCAGTCTTCAGGACTTCACAGCAGTCCTTTGCTTGAAAATAAACAGACATTTGAATAGCTGTGAGTTCTTCTATCAACACCAGCATCCATAAATAAATAGTGAAAGCTGTTTATCACTACCATTTGACACAGCTGACAGTGTTTACTGAGTTCAGGCTCTTCACAGAGACAGCTACTTCACATTAATGCAGAAAATTACATTCATGCAGGTCAGGGTTAAGGTAATTGGTGAAGTAAGAGAACGGAAGTATATGCTACAATTGTCAGCCCCAAAATGAAGTGTGAATAAATATATAACATATCACTTTCAGTACATCATCCACAACAGATAATATGCAAAGAACACAGACACTTTGCAGAATACATAGTACTGTTGTGAAAACAATACTGCTGTAAAAATAGTGGTGTTTCCAAGAACATTTAGGGAAAGAAGACTTTTTCTGAATACAAATTCACATTTTAAATCTGTCTATGAGTAATCTACAAAAACTAAGTAATTGTTTTTCAATGCAATTATTAGAGGAGTATCCATTGTTATTAGTGGAAAATATCAGAACAGTTGAGCTTTCTGTAAAAGTTAAGAATGTGTGACCAATGTGATTTATGAAGCACGGACTGTGTAATCTATTTAAAGTTTGATGCTGCTATGTATTGCTAAATCAATTGTTCTCATAAATAAACTATGACCTGAAAAAGCAGAAATGTCATCCACTAATAGTTTCTAACAAGAGGATATAGGGAAACCAATCATAAGTTTGTGACTTTTAAAATAGCCGTCTCAGCGATGTTCAATAACAATGCAATAGGCACAGTGATTAGGTATTGTTAAGTGCAGATCATGAGGAGCTGTGACAAGATCATTAACACACTTGTAAATTCAAGTAGGTATCAAATGCCTGGGTACAGGAAAATATTTGGGTCAAGATTTGATTATCATGATGTGTCAGTATTTATGAGTACAATATCCTGCTCTGTGGGATGAGACCACATTCCCAGAGCATATATTACATATAACCTTATAAGTACTCCTTGACCTAAAGCATTGACACCACACAGTTAAGAGAGAAAATAATGTGTGAGCCATCATGATACCAGAACTGCAAGTCCTAGCAATGAAAGTTACATTTCATGATACTATAATCCATCTAAGAAATGACAAACCAAATCATAATTAACTTCTTTCTGCTGAGACATAAAAGTATCAGCTACTTGACATCTTGTTAGATGCTTCAGTCATGGAAATTCAAAATACAGCTCTGAGGCTGATAAGAATTATAACTGAATATGTTGTTAAGTTTTCAGCTCCATCTATTGATAAAAAAACACTGAAAAAAGCACATTTGTGTCTGCTCAGGAGAATTTCTCCAAGTATACACAACAAACTTCAAAATACATAGCTACAATTCAAATCCTGCTGCAAAAATGTCAAAGTGAAAGGTGTGTCGTTTTTCTCCAGATCATAATTTCAGACAAAATTGGCAGATTTTCTGTAATAAGTCATTATTTGATTTATTTTATTTTTTTTTAACTGAGTACCATTTTATTTTGCTCCACAACGATTACAAGTGAGGAACTGAGAATGCAGGAAGAATATGGAAGGAAAAAGGAAAAAGTTTTGATTTTTAATTCCTGACCCTCTGGGATATGAATTCTATGACTACACATAAATGCAGGCTCACTGGACCTATTGTTGTTAGAACCAATTATTTCTGTTTCTGGAGGGAGGAAAACCACATCTTCTCTGAGACAGGACTTTATGAGGCAAAACATCTTGTTCCACAGGGCATTCAGGACTGTCCCTGGCAGTCAGCTCCTCCCAAAATAGGATAATTTCTCCCGTAAATGACACATGCAGAGTGAAAGGCTAAGGTTTCTCACACCATGAGGAGTTTTAACTCTTCACAGGGACCAGAGTTTCACTCTCCCTTCCTCCTCTTCCCCTTTCTCTTTTAGCTATTGCCTCAGAAGGACAGGAAAGCAGATAAACTGTGGTTAAATGTTACAATTCACTAAGGCAGCACAAAACTATTGGGATATATTCTTTTGCTTGGGGCTGACAACTGTGAGAACCTGACATAAAAACAGGATGGCAGGACCTACCAACAATGGTTTAGCAAAAATTCAGTAAATAATCAGAAAAACTTAAGGCACTAATATGGAACTTCATAACAATCAAAAATTACATTTTTTTTACCTTTAAATCTATCTGCTTCAAGATTGTTTCCTTTCTGTGTCCTCCCCATCCTTCAGAACAGCAATAGTTTTTAAAAAGACTACAGAGATACAGAGACACCACCTCTATGCATTCTTCTTTTTTTTCTAACTCCTATGAAAAATCATCAAACAGATAGACTTTTATCTTAAGCAAAATGTTTACGTCTAATGAGATATTTTCAAAAGTGTTATTCTATTCCATAGCCATACAGTGTTAATATTTGATAATCTGCTACTGTTACAGAAATGATGGCCTAATCACCACTAAATATTTTAATTGTGCTGCTTACACTTTGCAGATGTCATTCTCAATTAACAGCTTCCCATTCACTTTGGTCTTTTGACTTTCTGTTGATTCTCTGGCTTCACTTTTATATTGGAGATACCATGCTGTTATAAAACATTGGTGTCTTTAATGAGCATATTCTTCCTGTGTTCTGTGTGCTTTTATATTCTTCTCTGATGTTGGTTTAAGGCATTGCTGACCTGATATATCCTAGTCCCTGACAAAATATTTACTTAGTTTGAAATACATTATGTCTAGGGAACCCCAGTGCTGAGGATATTGCTCATCATAGCTTATGTGCATTGTTTTGTTGACTAAAGATCAATTATTAGACTGCTAACTTTATTAAAGTCTAAATCCTGCCAGCGTCAGAAGTGGGATGGATGGTCAGCTTCATTAGTGCTGCATTTTGGGACACTCCCTTGTGTTTAAGGAGTAATGTTTAGGTAATTTGTAAGAAGTGCATTCTTAGCTTTATTTCAAAGAAAAGTCTGTTATTAATGTGTCTTCACCACTATATAAAAATGAAGGATTTGTTCTATAAAAAGAATGAAGTAAACTACCCCAAGGGTATTATTTAGGTATTATGAAAACAACTGCACTTCTGAAAAGGATTCATGTCTCCTAATTTTAGGTACTTAATGGAACATCAGCAAGAATTTGCTTTGACGAAGATCAGATGAAATCTGTTTATGTAACAAGGAAGGTGTTTGGCACATCATATAAGGCATATATTTCAGTTTCAGCTATACTTCATTTTGTTTATGACTTAACAATGAGGTAAGAAATGGATGTGTGGCTAATGGTTTCTGATGTTGCAGTTTTAAGGCATTGATAAAGGTAGGGGATCGTTTTCTAGTGTCTTGAATAAAGCACTTTGGTCACTCAAACTTCTTATTCACAAAAGTGGTGTCTGTTGCCCTATGAATATCACTGAATCTTCTAACTTATGCTAAGCTTCTGCAAAATGGAAATAATGACAGGATGTGGTGCAGACATATGCAGATCTAACCAGAACTAAGAAGTCTCAGCCATTTGTTACTACTTACCTGGAAGTTACCTCGTTACAACTAATGTCTTAGAATGTATTGCAAATAGGCACACTGCGGCACAATGATGGGACCTTTCTTAAATGAGACAAAGTTATCAAAGTGCAGCTTATGCCTTAATTTCCATAACACTGCACAAATGAAGAATCTTTTTTAATATCAAGTAATAAATAATCAATGCTGTGTCCTAATTTAACTTCTGTTTTCGCACATATCCTCTAAGCTTCCTTCATTTTGTTAGAACAGTATATGAATGTGGTACTTAAACCAGCTCTTCTTTACAGTTTTATATGACTCTTCAGCTTCAGGCTGGAGAGCATCTTAGCTAGAGCACCATCACTTTGTCATTCTAGTGACTGAGCAGCTACTTGTTTTGGATATCTCAAAGATGTAATACTCTCTACTATAATTTTTAAATAATAGTTGAAAGATACTCAGGGAAAGCAACCCTACTCCACCTCTTGCATAAAAACACCTCCAAAATTAAACAAAATTTACTACGGTTTACGAGGCTAAACCTCCAAAGAAAGCAACTCACTCCTTTAAAGCTAATTACCAAATAAATAACATAAATGTACTGAACAAAGGTAGGGGGAAAGACAAAGAAATATTTATATTTATAGAACGCATATTTATCCCATTCTGACATTATTCTAAAATGAAACAGAAACTGGTATAAAAGCAGCTTTTAAATACATTCTTTTTAACATTCTTTTTATTTATCAAATTTTATAAAATGAGAAATAGGGCAGCAGTTTTCAGTCTTATTGGAAATAATTTATCATTTTCACTCTTCTCATGTATGAATGTTGACAAAAGTTAATAAAGAAACCGTAGAGAACTCAAACTGTTGAAGACATAATGGTATATCTAAGACATGGAAGGCTGCACAGAAAATTTTATCTTGTTTAGAGGACATCTGGACAATAGCAGGAGAACATTCTGCATTCCAGAAATGAACTGCTATGAAAGAATTTCAGCACTTTTATTTATTACTGCATGTTCAGATTGGCAGAAATGGAGTTATTTATCAAACTGACAGACTACCACATTATGACTGTGGTTTTAGTTAGGGTAGTGCTGAAAAGCTGAGATGGAAAAGATGAAATGATGAGCAGATGTTAAGACTAAGCATATCACCAAAAGCTGAAAGTTAGGGCAGAAGCTAGACAGATGTTCTGGACCTACTGTGACATGTTGAGAACCCTAAATTCCTTTCAGTATCTATGTGAACTGCCCAGCAGTATCTAGTAGGCTTAAGTCCTAGGACATGACAACACTTTATACCTAGTGAGTTATGTCCATAGACTTTTTATTTCTTCAACAGCCTTTTCCACAGACTTTCGAGTGAGCTTTGGCTTGACAAGCGCTTAATCAGTCTCCCCGACAAAACCAGAACTAAACCACGTTTTCTCATTTGTTAAAGTTTCCTGCAACAATCTACATAACAATCTAAAATTATCTAATATATATATAGAAGCAGATAAACTAAGAAAGAATAAAAAAGTGACTTAAGAAGGACAGCATGAGTTCCACAAGGCTACAAATGACATATTTGTTTCTAAATAGAAGATAATTTATTGCAAGCTGCACAGTCTTCAAGTGCATTAAAAAGATATTTCAGGGCGTACAGAGCTGAGGAGTTTCCACCAAAAATATTCTTCCTAAGATTTTGATGAAGCTAGGTGTTAATGCATGGAAGCACCTAAAAGCTTGATATTATTACAATAAACACTGTACTATGGATCAGTTTGCACGAACTATTCCCATGTACACTCATAGCATCTGCATGTATACTGACACTCCCTGTGTCATCATCATCTAAAACAATGTTTTTACTACACAGTTTCATTTTGACATCATCTGTCAAAACTGCAGCCACTGTTTTCTTTTGTAACCTGTGATTTGGACTATACTGATTATCGACGTACCTAACTGTAAGTGAGCTGTACCTATCTTCTGTGCATTTGAAGCTGTCGCGGTGAAATTAGAAATGTCCTTTGTGTTAGAGAATGTGTCTAATTAACTAGCTGAGAGATAGGTAAAATTCATTCTTAATATTACCAAACTGTCAGTTTTTGGAAAATAAAACAGTTGTATAGATACTTCATCCTCTTTCAAAGACAGCCCATTTAGAAATTAAGATGACACTTGCATATTTTATTGTAGGCATGAAACTTAGCAATAGCACACAATTTTCTCAAAGGTAGCATGCTGGCCCGCTATCTTGTCCTCTCTCTAATCTAGCTGTATGACCTCCTGATCTCCACCACTTCCAGATGCAATGTTTTAATCAACATATGTCTTCAGAATTAACATTACCTACCCTAGCCTTGCTTGTTATATCTTTGTCCTTCCAGTGGTGATCAAATTTTATTAGTTTAAGGTTCTGTTGTTTACCTTAGGTGAAACAACTTGCCTATGATATATCTCTTCTGATGTCAGTAGACTTCAGTTGGAAGAGGTCTGTAGCAAAATGCAGAGTAAGCTTAGAAAGTCTGTGGAAAAAATTAACAGCAAATCTATGCTCACTGTCTACCTACAACACTTTTGCAGCTGAAGGAATTTACTGAGGAAATATAAATTCTTAAGTAGTGTTATCCTACCTTCACTTGCATTTTTTTGGAAAGAAGATACTTTAGGCATCCTAGCACTGATTACATTGTAAGCTGAAAGATTTTCAAACCACATGAATTTTGAAAATATAAAAGCTTTTTTTTTTTCTGCCCCCATCTTTGTAAGCATTTGTTCTTAGCATTTTCAGACCATTTTTTTTAATTTCATAGCAGCAGACAAGATACATTAACTGTCACCTGAAATAAGAAACACGAAGTAAATCACAGATGGAAATGGTTTATAACAATTACTCAAGTGTCAGATAGAGAATAAACTGTGAGTAGGCGGTAGCAAATCTGAAGAGGACTTTATGCTTTGGAAGAAATGTAAAAGCTGCTAAACTGAACCTTTTAAATATTCCTTCCATTCTTAGGTAGAAAATAAAATAATCCAAGTGCAGTGAAAGTACCCTGTCATTGACAACAATTACCAGCTGCTCTTGGATATCGTGTTCTTTTTATTTTTGTCCTATTCATTCATTTGATAGATCCTTATCCTGTTTTAGAAGATACCATGCAGAGACAATTCAACTTCCCAAAAGGAAAAGCTGATTAAACTGAATTCTCTTCAGGAAATAAATATGGGAGACTGAGGACCCTATGACCATTAGATTTGACAGGAGTTTACCTAGAAACCATATCCCCATATATTGTGGCTGAATGTTCTATTCTAATCTGAAATTTAAGAGCTTTTGTTGCACAATTGTGATACTGCTAAATTCCTACTAAATGAGTCCTTGACTAAATCATCAGGAAGCAACCTAGGCTGCAGCTCTGCGAGAAAAGGTTCATGGTTTGATTCTATCTAGTGCCACCTTTCCTCTGATTCACTAAAGAGTGTAAGAATGGGATTGGACCACTGTGCATATAGGCACAGTGCTCTGTACTTTCTATAAACAACATAGGAAAACATCTAGTTAGTAAAAATCCAAAGGTTATGTTAAGAAAGTGTTTTATCTTCTAAGGAGTTCTAAAAGCTATAAGAACCACAGAAAATACTCCAAATGATGCAGTCACACTATGAAGAGTTCAAACAGGTACACCTTTCTGTACCACCATCTTCATTGCCTCATGCAGTACCCAATGTATTTAGGTTCACGCTCCTCAAAAAGGGGGAGAAGCTTCCTGCTACAGCAACCATTTCTCAGATCATTGGAAAGAGCGTAATATTTGAGTTTTTCACTTTACCCACTCTCCTATCTTGACGGCCCACAGTCATGCCTGAAGTTAGTTAAGGATTTCTCCTCCCCTACACCCTACCATGCAAGAGCCGCCTATTAAACAGACAAAGAGTTCAAGCTCCAAACTCTGCCTCTATCTCAACTTCTGACCAGTGCCTGGTAGTACAGAATGGTTCAGTGGAAACACTCATGATGAGACCACAGAGCTAAAGCCAGCCTGGCCTGGGGGCGCAAAAGTTCTGTAGGCTCTCCTGTGGTGCTATAGCTGCCTACTTCTAAAGTACTGCAACAGTGGATGCTAAAATGAATACTGATCAAGTGAGTCCAAATTCCTCCTAGGGATTTTTGTTTCCTTTAATTCTTCCAACACACTGGAGGATGAGAGGGACATAAGGCAGGCCTGAGGACATACTTTGATATGTTAACTTTCCCATCTCCTATCTCAGTTTCCCAAAAGCTATCCTGTCATGAAGAAAACCCCCACCTCCCTGCAATTTTACCTTTCCTGTAGACTTGAAATTAACTCAAAGCAAAGGCACACTGTAAGGTATCTGCAAGCTTTTACTGATTTGTGAATCATTCTGGGCTGTTCAGGGCTAAGCAGTGTTATGGAAAGTGATATTGTATTGCAGTAAAGTAGTTGGAATATGCAACAATAAAAATGTTAAGAGCTTTCCATTGAGAAGTTGTTTGCATTGTATTCCTGGGAAGATAAAAGTTTTAACTCCCACATCTAGTCATTCTTTGCAGTCTTAATTTATTATACTCTCTTTGGTACAGCAGTTTAGCCTATGTTGCAAAAGCTTGGTTTAGATTCTCTACAGGAAACAAGGTAAAATATAAACAAATCCAGTTTAACTCTGTCTCTGTGCTATGGTGCAGCTGGCTGCACTAATGCTTATCACATTAAAACTGTGAACTGAAACATTTTCTAATCTGTTCTGGTAATCGGTGCATGTAAGTTCTTGATCAAAAGGGAAACATGTTCAAGAGTGCATCTTCCAACATTCCCAGCTGGTATGAGCTATTTCTTCGCTCTTTAATTTCATTGACTAAAGGCTTTTTCTATATTAAAATACATTCCGTGTTATTATATTTCTTGTCTATAACTCTGGACCAGAAGCCTCTGGGTGCTAAGGATAAACTCTGCATCTATGCAGCCCTAATTTGAAGATTTAGAAAAGCTACTTTTCTAAAACTAAACTTTTTGGTTTCTTTTCCTATACTGTTGTTGGTTTGTTATCCTAAACTGCCCCCTTGTGTTATTTGACTAGAAGGAAACAGTTTGTTCCAGTGTGCAAAGTGAAGGGGCTCGTGAGAGGTAAATATTTACCAACCGATATGTTAGCAGCTTTTGAAAACATCACTAAATCTTGGCCTGTGAATAGAAACAGTTAATCTAGTTATATGTTATTTTTTACTACTGCAAGCTACAGACTCTGCCATGCTAGAAAGACGCAGTGCTTTGCAATGGCAAAGTTTATTTTGAAACTCAATAATGCAAAAATAATCAAGATGTTGAACTATCCCTGAAAGTAGAGTGGAAAACTGGTCAACAATATGATAGGATGAGAGTTATCATCAATTTGGACTAAAGAAATAAATCTTCATCAAAAGACATAAGCTTCCCTTTTCTGGAGATCAGTATCAGAGAATTTAAAAGATTAAGTATGTTCAATGAATATCACTTTTAAACTCATTTCAAAGTCAAGCTTTTAGTAAAATTTCTAGAAGATGACAAGATATACTCCAATGGAAAGTAAAACCAGAACTGTCACACCGGAGCTTCTATCAATGAGAAAATGCATGAACTACATTTGATTAATCAGTTCAGGAAAGAAAAATCAGTATAACTTCTCTGAATCTGCATTGTTTTTGGAACATGGACACAAAAAAAAAAAGGGCTTTCACACTCATGGATAAGTTGTAATTGAAAGTACTAACATGCTGTTTAGAAACCAATCCTCATTTCTTGGTACCAAAAATTAACAACAGCAAGAGAGGTATTTGATGATGTGCACCTAAAGTGGCAGAAAGGTAAAAGTAGCAGTCACTGATTTTCTATTTAGACAAGGGAGAATTTCAGCTTTCCTTGTGGAACTTTATAAATGAATCCTGAGAAGCCTGGTGATACCTTCCATATAATTTCTTCTAAAAGAGCAAATACATCAGATTGGTTTGGTTTGGGTTTTTTTTTCAATGTATGCGTGGATTCTCATCTGCAATCTTCAGCCTGGAATACTGCAACTTTGATAGTGTAGACAATAATGATATTCATCAGTAATAACTTTTTAGTTTAATTCCATACTGAACTCAAAGTATCTCCTACATCCCAGAGATACTTCAAAAAAGGAATTGTCTTCCTGTGAAAATGTGATTTCAATAATGACCAGGTACTACAATATAATATAAAAGGTTGAACTTAATGATGAGAGAGCACCATGGGTTTGGGTACAAGGACTAAAGAATGCTATTCGCCTTCAGCACTTTTCTCTCAGTTATATACTATGTGGAATCATATACAATCTTGATATTATGTTCATATGGAAAGACTCCTCATGCCCCACGTAGGAAGACTACATATTCCACATTTTTTCATAAAAAGATGTAACTCATTTTATGAAAATATCTCTCAAAATGTCTTTAGCAGAGAAAAAAGTATGAAGAGAGGCTTAGACAGGACTATTCCAATATGAAATACAATCTAAGTGTTACTGAGACCTCAAAAGAAGAATAGAAGGTTCATACTTCACATCACCATATGATGCCTCATTACCCAACCACAGTAAATGCAGGTGGAAGCTTTCACAAGAAGGAATTATGAAAGATGAGAGTATTCTAACTTGACATAATATAGGCAGGTCATAGCATTTGGTATGTAACACACCTTGTGTTGTGCACCATGGGGAAGGTGACCATAACAGCCATGTTATGTAACAGGAACATCACCACCAGAGAAAATCAATATGAGATTTCAGTTTCACGTTTAACAAAAAAGCAGTAGAGACACAAGATGCTGAAGTAACTGAGAAAGGTGTCACGTTAAGTATAACATTAACACTGTGTATTTTTTTTTTCAGTGTTTTCTACTGTTACAAATTTACAGCTTCTAACTTTAAGAAAATTCATTTTTTTCATGCCTAAAACTAGTGAAAAATCTGGCTTTAACTGATCTGGCAAGCAACAGACATGCTATCCTTATTAGAGATCCTTAAAAACTAGATACTAGAATATCCAGTGTCCTTATATCTTTTTTCTTGATAAATATATTACATGGATTTCTTAACTATGTACATGATAAAAATTCTAGATGTATCACACATTTTTTATTTATATATAGTAATTGTGAGTGAGTATATTTGGTTTGTCTAATGTCTACAGTGCCTTTTACAGGTGTGAACTGCATCCTCAGCTACTCGTAGCTTTATTTATAACTCATAATAAAGTTAATTATCTATTTTATAACTAGAAGGAGTTTTGAAGAAATATATATCTATACTTTTAAGAACATTAATCCCTGAAAACATTTACTATTTTGCTATTTGTGTGTCCTTACGCTGGTGCCAGTGAAGCTACTCATATAAATCAGCATTCTTCAAGAGGAATGAGGAATTGAGCCTCACACTTGACCAGAACAAGCAGTGAGACAACTAAGCATGCATTTGGAAACAAGATTTTAAGGCAAGTCAACAAATTATGGTAAGTATAGTCAGGTCTTAAGCTAACACTGGAATGTGTATGATGTAACAAAGACATGTCAGAGCAAGAGTTACAAAAATGTGAGTATCTTACCAGTGCAACAACACATTATAAAACATTCCGTTCTGGAAGAATAACAGCCATCCTAAAATACTTCTGACCGTGAGACTGTACTTCTATCAAACAAGATTTACTTCTAACCAAACAGGAAAACCTATAGGATTAAATTCAGTAGAATTCATATTACATTCATTTGGGTCAGTTTTTAAAAAATAGCTCCTTGCAGAATAAAATTAGTTCCTTGACTTTCTAGATAAGGAATGAACAGAACTCTAAAAGCTACATTTGAATTTTAATTAATTTGCCCACATTTTGATTGATCTTCCATATTTTTAATTTAATGACAAAATATTTTCTTTGCATTATGCCCCAGATTTTTTATTTGCACACTCATTGAAGACATTGTGCCATGTGGCAAAATCCAAGGCAATAAAGGTATAAATGCCAGACCAGTCCCAGAACATTTCAGTGCTTCTAGATGTAAACTGTAGCAAGAAGGAGGTGACTTCTGTGGAACTTCTTTTCATTAATCCCAGAGAAGCCGAATATTGAGTTCCCTGCAAGTTGTCTTTTCCAGGTTGTTGCTGCTGTTTCTGACCTTGCAATAAATACAGTGTCAATGAGTTCAGAAGAGAGTGTAACCTGAGGGAGAGAAGAGATTTTCAGCCTCCTCTAGGGAAGTCAGACTGATGACTGTCTGACACAGGCAGGTCGCAGAGTAATTGTAGTGCAGCAGGAAAGGTTTCACTGAAGGAATAAAGTATCTTTCAATGCTGGGTACAACAACAGAAGTGTCCAGGCTTGAGGCGGGTGTGGGTTACATTTAGGCATAGGGGAAAATTTCATTGAAGGAAAATGTAGTTTATTGGCACATCTGATGGTTCAAGGATATTGCAAGTAACTGGTGAGTAAGGGCCAAGCCGAACAGTAGTGGTATGAAACTGGAGGCAATTGCTAGTTGGGGGACGGAAAGGAGAGCACAGAGCCGGGTCTACCAAAAACTAATCTCTGCCTCTTGTCCTAAAGTGCTAGAAAAGTGTTTAATTCTGTGCAAGCAGTTCATAGCACAGTAAAGTGTATCAATACCCTTTGTCTTCAAAATTATTATCACTCAGGCTTTTTATATTACTCCTAATCCCTGTTTACCCCTTTCAATCACAGTCGTCCACATAACTGGCAAAAGTAGCAAGTTATGTAAGGACAGGAATGGGTGCAGAAGAACAGTCTGCTAACTGAAGACCTAATGGCTATTTTTGAGAGCCAGCTATTTGTGGTGCACTGTACACAGAGTGCTGGATGTTTCATTTTTATAACAGGTCAATTCAATACGCCTTTTGCCACTCTGAATCATCTAGGCCTTCCTAAGACTGCACTTGTAAAACTCACTACAGCACAGAGAACATTAAATAAATATTGAAGTGGATTGTCACTAGCCCAGTTGTTCCAACAGATTTTTTGAGATCTAGCTACATTTAAGGGGAACAATCTACTCCTTATACCAGAGTAAGAAGTGAAAACCGACAGCATTATGCAGTCACACTACCAAGAAAAAGTGCTGAATTTTAACTCTAGAATTTAGACTTAATTACATATTCCTTGGCATATACTTTGACAGGAAAATATTTTGGTGTTACTTCAGGGGAAAATGCAAAAAAACATGTTTGTAAAGAAATTGGAATACAGTTAATCAAGAATCTTTTTTTCTTTCTGACAAACATGAAGAACGAAGACAGAAGTACTGTCTGTATTGACACAACTAGACTGAGGAACTGCAATATAATATAATCGAGAAACTGAAATATAATATAACAATCATTCCAACTAGGATTAAGAAAGAATGACAGTAACAAACCTTGACAGGATAAAGATATTATATTGTCAAAGCAAAACAGAGGCCACGATTTGAAACCCTTTGTTACAGACCAACAAACAGGAAAGATATTTCAACAAATTCATCTCATTCCAAGAGTCACATTAACAGACCATGTTGGTATTTTTTGCTTACTCAGATTGCAAACCAGAAAACATTAACTTACAGTCACAGATATGATCTACTATTTAAACAGGATGAGAAACACCTGTTCATAGAACAAAGTCATACAGGACAAACTCATAAACTACTACAATTTGATTAAATTAACTCACGTTTCCATCCCTTTCAGTCTGTATTCTTCCCCTTTGACTGTTGAAAAAGACCTCAGTATAAAAAAAATGAATGTTGCCCTTCTAAAAACATTCACAGAATACCTCTGATATAGGACATTTTGTCTCTTCCGTCCCCATCTTTTGCTATTATTAGTTACATTAGGAGCTGCTGCGTAAAGGTGTAAAACTCTGGTTTGGTATTATTTTTCATAAACATTAACTCCCCTGTAATTCTATCACTATTGTGGTAGTCAGAGTCAGTGCTGAAAATTTTATTTAGTCTATGCTTCAGCTTATTCTAAAGAGTCTGTCATCATGTGTGTATTTCTGATCCTTTATGATCACACAAGACAATCTTAATCCCCTTGTTATTCCTGTTAAGAGAAAGGCATCAGAATGAAGCTGACAAGCCACAGTCTGTCTCTCAGTAAATTTAATGGTACACTTAGAGGGCTCTGAAGGAATACCTGGAAGAAACTTCTACATAGCCACACTAACTTCCTTAAAAAACACCATCTATACATATTTTCACACCGCAGGAAGCAAAGGCTGCAACAGCCTACCTCTTCAGGCAGCATAGCAGATGCCAGAGGGAAAAAGAGAGTGAGTAGGTGGCCAGTAGGAAGACGTCAGGAACATTATTTCTGGGGCTGGGAGGCTCAGCAGGGTTCCCTACAGTTTAGTAGCACAGGGAAGGATCAGATTGTATGCCAAAAAAGGGGACAATGAGACTTTGTGCTGACATGACAGGAGGATCTTCTTGCTCCAGAGGGAGGGGACTGCAGGAAACAGTGAGGAGACAAACAATGCACCTGCTCCCTTGAGTGTGGGCTTTCCCCAAACTGTGATGTCTACAAGGCTGCAAATCAGTTCTGTCACAGGATGGTCCCTTCCCTTCCCCACTCACCAGAAGCAACCTCCCAGGAGGAGCCCTCTCCCAAAGAGCCCTCTCCCAAGGAGCTAATGTCTGTGCATGAATGTGTATGGCAGACACTGAAACAGAGTGCTCCTTTGTCTTGTTAAATAGTCCTTTCTCAATCTCCCCATCTGGCTCTGGAAAATTATAGTTCTTTTCTCTGATTATACCTTTCTTGTATCTTTCATTGTGCTCAAAGATGTCTTGATGGTAGTAGCTCAGCTAAGTGTGTGCCTTTCCTCAGGCAAAATAACCTCTCTTCCTTGTCAGCCACTTTTCCTGCCTGTGCTGTGAAAGATTTCCACTGCTGGGTTATTAAATTCCAACTATTTTCCAGCTAAATTTTAATCTCTGCTTATAAGAATGTAAATGCTTATGATCCCCCTATGCTGTTACAGTGAAGGAAATACCAGAGTGGTAATGAGAATATATTTGAGAGATTTGACTGGTAAACATGCAATTTCATTACTGTCAATTTGCTACATTTGGCAAATTTGCAGCATCTATTTCACGCTTGCGTAATCATAAACTGAGTATTACTGAATCAGAACAGTTTGCAGGTCTTAATTGATATTTTAAAATGTACCCAGTTTCTTTTACTTTGCATACTGCACAGTTTTTTTGCGGTTTTATGTTGATTTCTTAGGATAAGTAGAATTCGTACTCCAGTAAATTCAGGAGAGCAGACATTTCTTTCTCTTGAACAAGTAAACTGCAGGCATGGGCCAGCTATTGAGAAATCCTGTCTTCCATCTTCTTCCTTTTGTAATCCATTACTCTTGAACACAGTAAACAATTTGAAAGATTATAGCTGCAGAGAGAGAATTCATGTTATTTGTAGAAAAGTGATCTCTTTGTCAGGAACTCCTTAACATCAAGAATGAGGTGAGCAGTATGGACATTCAGTCGATATTCAGAGATATATTTGGATGGTCTAAATTCCTTGAAAGGTTCAGGTGTTCTAGGGCTTTTCTAGTGTTGACTTGTTCACCTCTTGAGAAAGAACTATACTCTAGGTGCTATCCAGTAACTGTGGCAGTTGAAAGGGGACTTTGCTGGTTCAAATTATAATAAAAGAAGGTACCGAAAGGACAGTTCATTTGGGAGAAGTCAGGAAGAAGCAAAAAATTCTAGTTATTAAAAAAAAAAACAAAACAAAACAAAACATAATAAAACAAAAAAAAAACAACCTAAGGACATTGAATTTGTTAGAAATGCCATAGACTTGGTGGTCTGGTAGTGTCTATGGAGCAGTTCTGCTAATTGACTTGTTGTTGATGTGGAGTCCCATATTTCCCAGATCTCCTTGCACTTGACACCATGTTTTGTGTTGAGACTCTCACTCAAAGCACTTCTCCTGCTGCAGCTAGGAGAATGAAATTTAACAGCAAGTATTAGGGTAATGATAAAAAGCACAGTACTGTAAGAGACAACTATTGCAAAAGAGTGTGCATTTCAGTAGCATAGGAATAATACAGCCAAGAAATTATGATTCAAATATAGACTGAGCTTATTCAAAGCTAGCCTTGCTAAACCAAAACCGAAATCTATTAGCAGAGCAACTTCTCCCCTGGATACTCCTTTCACAGGGTTCTAATGTCTTATGAAGTCCTTCATAACCAGAAGGCAAGAGAAGGGATTTACCACTCCTGGCAGAAAAAGCCAAAGAACTGAGCACTGAAGAGGCAGAATACTACGCTTTCCAGCCACAGTTGTGATCCTGACTTCACCTGGTTTGGAGCAATTCCTTCAAATTCTCTGCCTTTCATTTTCACTGTTCCTAAAGGGGTAATATTTATTAAATATTATGTTCTGTTTCTCTCCATTTCAAGCACTACTTTATTTACAGGTTGAGAATACTTCAGATTATTAAATATAAAGAGAGCAGAGAAATCTGTCCTTCACTCTTTCTGAAGTGCTTGAGAGTGCAGTATTTAATATCAGAGATGTTGAAGTTATTTAGACAAAGTGTGGATTACTTCAGTTGTAAAGAACTGTACTCAGTTCATTACAAGAGTTTCTGTGCTGATCTTTGAAATTAAAGCAATTAATACATTTTGTATGAAATGAAACACTGCATTTGTACAGATTTTAGAATGTGGCAAAAAAGCGCTCTAGAATTCAAAGTAAACAAATGCTTCAGCATAAACCAAATGAAGAAATATAAAATATTATTTCACAGTTCAGAGCACTGTATCCAATAACTGCTTCCAAATAACTTTTGGTTAGATGTAAATATAAAAACAAGAGGATTGGAAAAGAGAAAGATATCAATAAACAAAGGCACAAATAGATTGTGACAGGTGTGAATTCTTATGGTGGTGATGAGACTGAAAAAAGCTACTGAAAAAAACCATAGTATGAGAGTAAGTAGATATTACTTTGCTGCACTCCCTGAAACACAATAAGCCCTAAACATTCTATTGCAGATTCTACCCTCAGCCATGGCCTTATCTGAAATTTGGTATACACTAAATTACAATAAGTAACTTCAGCACATCCCTCTCCACTTCCCCTCCTCAGGAAGCCATAGAAGACAATGATGTTGCCCCTCAGCCTCCTTTCCTGTTATTTCTATTAAATCCCATACTTCACATTTTGATTCAAAATTGCAGTTTTCCAAGATTAAGGAACATTTGTAGTTGATTTTATAGTTACAGTAACAGCTTTGTACATGCAAAATTAGATTTGGATTTTAACATAAGGTCATCAACCTTAAAAACCTAAACTTACCAGCCTTGACTTTGGACCATGTCTCACGAGGTCACTAACTCAAATCAAAATCAGCAGATGGCCACAGTGGGATCCTTGTTGATAAAACTGTTTCATAGTATGACCATACAACTGCAGCAGCACTTCTGTGTTTTTCATTATGTAGATTTATCTGAAATATTATGACTGAATCTTTGACAGGAAATGAAAGCCTGTTTACACAGCCTGATATGAATTTCTGACATCCTAGAGACCTATTTTCTATTTAATTGTTGCCATAAGCAATGCTGAATGTATCACAACATTCAGATAAGTAAAGCTAGAATATACTTACTGTCAACATTCTGATTCAAATGTTATAGCAGTCACCTTCCATAAATGAAAACATCTGAGTATAAAAACTTGTCTAAGATATTCTTAATGGAGCTGACTTTGCTCGGGGAAGAAGAATATCCTTCAATTACTGCTTGGCTAAACTGGGGTTTAAAGTTTAAAGCTAAAGAGTGTAAGAGTTATTTGTTTAAAACTGATATGCCAAAATGCCTGATTTTTTTGGTGTTTGTGTCTTTTCACAGAATCCAGAACCCATATTAAAATCTCTGTTCAGTGTACTGAGAAAGGTAGGGACGTCTATAAGACCTGTCTGTTGGCTGTTTAAATAGCTATCTGTACGGCTATTTGAAGTAGCTTGTGCAATGAGCAGGAAGCCACTTAGAGCAAGCCGGGAGGAAACAATGAGCACACAGAGGTGTACAAAATGCTGTTACCCTTCACACTTTAAGTGCTAGGTCAGGGCTTCACAAAAGCTTCTTTTTCCCTGGTACTCTCCACCCACAGTGCTTTCCTGGAAGGGATGTCCCACATTCTTTTTTTCAAAAGGATGAAACGAAGATCATTCTTCTAATTTTAGAGACATCCAGAGAGGGAATTGCTACATGTCTTTATTCAACAGCTTGACTGTTAGAAAGTTCATCCATACTCTGGAGTGTTAAGTTCAGTTTTCTTTTCAACCTAAGGAGACTCAAACTAGCATGCTATTTCCCCAAAGAATTACAGAAAGAACTAAAAGCTGTAATAATCTTGTTAGTGAGTACTGTACAGAATGTGGTTCAAAATCTTACAGGGCAAAGCTTACAAAATCTTATAGCAGAAGTGCCACTGTGTAAAACTGATCTGAATATATTTAGTTTCAACAACACAACATGATCAACAAAGACCAAAAGATGTACTACCATTGTGTTGTACTTCAGAAAAGAAAGCTATGTGAAAATGAGGAAGTTTCTTAAGATGCAACCAGAAGAGATAGATAAGAGAATTAAACCCTTCCCAGCATGCATGGAAATTTCTGAAGATACCATACAGCAAACACACCAACTGCACATATCACGCATTAAAAAAGATTCAAAAAAGGAAAAAATAAAGCCAGTGTGGCTATTCAGCAAAGAAAAACTACTATTGGGAACCAGAAAGTATTATTCAAAATGTTGCTGTACGCAAATAAAGGAAATGAAAAGCCTCATAAATTTTGACAGTTTTGATATAACAAAGTACAACTACGCAGGCCAAGAAAGAATTTGAGGAGCAAATAGCAAAACAATAAAGCTTCCACCTAAAAGCACAACAGCAAAAAAGCCCTTCATAGAGTCTTGTAAAATCACAAAGCCTTGCAACCAGGCTCAGCAAGGGCCAAAGACTCCCTGACGCCTGGGTTCTGCAACCATCGGGGATCTACCAGGGCAGGAGACTCAGCAGCCAGGTCTGTCCTACCACCACCAGCCACGGAGCAGTACAGCTTTGGGTGAGTGGAGGGAAGAGGAAGGTGATTGGCAGCCTGGGACAGCTTACTGAGAGCAAGAAATTGAGGGGAGCTTTTCATAAATGCTGAGATGGAATTAGTGAACAATTAGATAAATATAGCCTCCTGGAGAAGAGCCAGTTGCTCAACACTGTTTCTCATAAGATCTTCATGGAGAAGTTGTTGAAGAATGAGCTGAATGAGCAGACAGAAAGCTTGGAAATCTTCATTAGACAGAAAGCTTGGAAATCTTCATTAATTATGTGGATGATGTAGCAGAGTGTATGTACACTTAGCAAGTTTATTGATGACACCAAACTAAAGAGTAGCTGATACGCTGATGCCATACAAAAGGACTTCAAACAGGCTGGAGAAATGGGCTGACTAATTCCTGATGAACTTCAATCAGTGGAACTGCAGAGTTCTGTGCCTGTTTCTCACATCAGTATGAGAGAAACATGGACATACTGGAGAGAGTCCAACAAAGGGATACAAAGATGGTGAAAGTACTCAAGCATCCTTNAAGCTTGGAAATCTTCATTAATTATGTGGATGATGTAGCAGAGTGTATGTACACTTAGCAAGTTTATTGATGACACCAAACTAAAGAGTAGCTGATACGCTGATGCCATACAAAAGGACTTCAAACAGGCTGGAGAAATGGGCTGACTAATTCCTGATGAACTTCAATCAGTGGAACTGCAGAGTTCTGTGCCTGTTTCTCACATCAGTATGAGAGAAACATGGACATACTGGAGAGAGTCCAACAAAGGGATACAAAGATGGTGAAAGTACTCAAGCATCCTTTCTGTTTAGCCTGGAGAAAAGAAGGCTCAGAGGAGATCTTATCAATGTATATAGATACCTGAAAGGAGAGTGCAAAAAAAGGCAGAGCTAGACTCTTTTCCGTGGTGCCCAGAGACAGGACCAAAAACATTGAGCACAAATTGAAACACAGGAGGATCCCCCTGAACATCAGGAGACGATTTTTTACATCTGACATCCTCTTCTCATAGAAATATACGGTCATACCCTACATGCTCAACAAGAAAGTGAAAGTTACTAAGTCAACAGATAGAAAATCACCTTTTATGGTAAGATTTCATGCAGAGGTGGGGGATGTTTGCAAGGACTAAAGAAGTGCATACAATTTAATTATGCTTTCTATGAATGTAATGTGTAGCATATAGAGACAGGAGCAGAATAATCAGGATTATCACCTTGAGGAGTTGCTCTTTTTCTCCAACTTCTTTACCTATTACACTGCACACTTGCTATCGCTGCATTTTTTCTGTCTGAAGGGGCCGAGATCTTGTACAACAGTAACCACTTCTAAAAAGTGAAAAGCCATCTTCTCGTTCAGCTGTGATCTCCCTTCTGCCACACCATCCTCCACGTCACATATAGCATCTAAGTATTTAAACTCATATTCAAGTCCCTGTATTCATCTTTTCTCAAACATGATAATTCATATGCGAAAATATGCTTTGTTATCTGTTATCACCCCTTTCAACTATGAGACTGAATGTCCCATGGAAATCTTTCAGTAGGAACATACTTGCTGCCTCCATCTAAACAGTCACATTTGCATTGATGTCACCTGCTTTCTCACATAAATCAGGGTTGATCAAACCAACCAATGCTGAAGTATGCAAAACCCATGTAATGAAAAACATCAACAGAGCATAGTATTAAACAATTGTCAACACAACTCTGAAATGATGGATAGGGAAGTAACGAACATAGTGGTGTTATTTTAGAACTGGAAAAGATTCAGAGAAAGGCAGCAAGGATTATCAAAGGTATGCTCAACTTCCGTATGAGGAGACAATTCCATATGAAAAATGGGTTAAGCTGAAGCCCTTTAACCTGGGCAAGAGGTGGCTTACAAAGAAGTAATAAAATTTTATGAAATCAGGAGTGGTGTAGAGAAGGTAGATAGGGATCAACAATTAATTGTCTCTTCCAGCACAAGAATTATGAGCCATAATATGAAGTAGATATCAAATTCAAAACAAACAAAAGTAAATGTTTGTTCTCTGAATGGGTATCAGACCAGTAGAATAGTGTGCCAAAATCTATGCTAAGTACAAGATATGTACATACATTCAAGGAGAGACTGAATACGAACTTGAAAGAAAAATAGCTGAAAAGTTATTAAACAGAGAAATCACATCAGACTCATGAATTCCTCTGACCTGAGGCTGGGAAGAATTTCAGCAAAATAGCATATGTGCTTGTCCAGTTATTTTTCCTTAGGTATCCTCTCCTGCAAGGAATTGATCCTTTTATTTTACAGGTATTCTAAAACCAATGCAGCTACAGGGGAGAGTTGAGCAAGAATGTGGTCTTTCTTCTCCAAGTCTCAAAGAAAAAGTGCCACCTGGTGAATACCTGGAGTACCCAATTTATTTTTATTTGAAAAGGGGTTTTTTTTACGTATTTTTGAACCTTAAAAAAGTCTGTAGATTTTTTTAAGAAGAGAAGACAAACAAATAAAACAACAAACACTTAAGTAAACAAAATGCTATTGCTTTACTGAATATAATTTTGTTATTACAGTTACTAATATTTTAATTTAAAACAATGGCTATGGCTAGAGTCATCTGCATATAGATGCTAGAAGCCATAAAGAACTCTTAGAAACTGACAGTTGTTTCACAAACTTTGTTTTGATGTATCTTGTTTCAGTGGTCCACTTACTGCACACCAGAGACACCACAGACTCCAGATGTAGAATTTAAGTAGTTCAGGCTAATTAAACCTGGTGAAGGGAACAAAATGAAGGAGAAGAGAAAATAAAAACTAAAAAAAATAAAATTATGGCTATAATCACTGGATTACATCAAGTTATGTATATATGTTTATCTCTGAGACATTTTGTAACTTGTGACAGCAAGTTTAGAGAACTCACTTCTCTCAGTGGGAAGGGGAAACGTCTAGTAGATATATATATATAGAGAGAGTATATACTGTTAGATAGAGAGATATACATGGGAAATATATTTCAGAACTATTTCAAAAGAAAAGCTACAAGTCATTTAAATGTAGGTGATGTTAGTCTGCAGCATGATACATCCTCTTAGACTGAGTCTTTCTTTCTAACCTGCTGTGCTTGGAAGGACTCTCCTGATTTAATCAGAGTGACACCTAGCATGCAATAGATTTTATAAACCACTTACTGACAGCAAAAGTTATCAGATCACTAACAATCACTTTAACCCAATCTGAAACACCCTGCAGTTCCTTGTGAAAGACATACAATCATTCTTCTGCATGTGCATCACTAAAAATATCACAGAGTAACTACCGGTGAATAAACATATTAAACTGAGGCCTGCAACTATTTTGATTACCATACGAGGCATATTTTCCAAAAGGTATCCAAGGTTAGATGAGCATTTTAATAACACAGTCCAATGACTTCACTAATGTTTAGAAGACAGTGAAAAGACCACTGAAGTAATTTGTTACCACAAAGTAATTATTGTCTGGTTATTTCAAGACAGTAGACATATACAGAATCACAGAATCACGGAATCTTAGTGGTTGGAAGGGACCTTTGAGATCATCGAGTCCAACCATGTTAAAGAAAAAAAAAAAAAACCACAACAAAAAAAAACCCCACACAAAAACAAACAAACAAAAAAGCCACCCACCAACTAAACCCCACACCCACAACCCCACGCACAACACCCCACCACAAACCAATAATCTTGGCCACTAGAGCATGCCCTGAAGAGCCACGTCTACACGTTTCTTAAATACCTCCAGGGATGTCGACTCCACCACCTCCCTGGGCAGGCTGTTCCAGTGCCTGACCACTCTTTCAGTAAAGTAATTCTTCCTAATATCTAATCTAAACCTCCCCTGCCGCAGCTTCATACCATTTCCTCTGGTCCTGTCGTTATTCCCTTGGGAGAAGAGGCCAATCCCTGCCTCTCTACAGTTTCCTTTCAGGTAGTTGTAGAGGGCAATAAGGTCTCCCCTCAGCCTCCTCTTCTCCAAACTAAACATGCCCAGTTCCCTCAGCCTCTCCTCGTACGACTTGTTCTCCAGACCCCTCACCAGCTTGGTGGCTCTCCTCTGGACACGCTCCAGCACTTCAATCTCCTTCCTGTAGTGAGGGGCCCAGAACTGAACACAGTACTCGAGGTGAGGCCTCACCAGTGCCGAGTACAGAGGCACGATGACTTCCCTACTCCTGCTGGCCACACTGTTCCTGATACAAGCCAGGATGCTGTTGGCCTTCTTGGCCACCTGGGCACACTGCTGGCTCATGTTTAGCCGGCTGTCCACTAACACTCCCAGGTCCTTTTCTGCCAGGCAGCTTTCCAGCCACTCTGCCCCAAGCCTGTAGCGCTGCCCGGGGTTGTTGTAACCAAAATGCAGGACCCGGCACTTGGCCTTATTAAACCTCATCCCATTGGCCTTGGCCCATTGATCCAACCTGTCCAGATCCCTCTGTAAAGCCTTCCGACCCTCAAGCAGATCAACGCTCCCACCTAGTTTGGTGTCATCTGCAAACTTACTGAGGGTGCATATAAACCCAATATTCTTAATTATACTTCTATACCTTCCTTTACAGCTCCGAATATTATCAGCAAATATCAGGCATCTCAATATTCAGATTTCTTGTAGTTAGATGTGTGCTCTGAGGAGAAATGGGCCAAGCCCTGCAGGGAGAAGCCTGTAGGGCCACATCTCTGAGCAAAGAGTCTGAATAGATGGGCAGAAGGGCAGCAAAATGATCATTGAAATTAATACAGATTATCTAGTTATTTGGCCTTCCAAGATGTGCAAGAATAACAGCATTACTGAAGGTACATGGGTATAGAAACTACTATCAAGTTTTAATTACATGGTCACTTTACGGCCTGCAGGAAGATTTTCTCTTATTCTGGTTTTGACTCCAGAAGCAGAAAAACTAAATTTAACTGTTTTTCCATGGAACTTCAAAGTGTAGCTATATTCCTCCATTATTTATTACTAGTCTGTTAACATATTAAGACATCTCCTAATTCAAAATGCCACTAAGCAGTCCAAACAATAAAATCCAGGGTAATATTTCTAGAATTATTAAAAATGAGCTTTAAAACCTTAGAAGCGTTGTCAGGAACAGTATATGGTTGATGAGAATTTTCCTGACTAAAGGTAAATTGCTCAAGCTTATTAGTTGTTGTGTAAAAAATTTATGGAATAACTATCCATAGGTCAAGTGTTGTAAGAACAAAGCATGACATGGATGAAAAATAATGAATACTTACCAAATGTAAAACATAAAACTATATTTTAGCTTGTATTTATGCATGCATTTAACTTTCAATGAGCTTAATAACCTCTTCAAAAATCTTCAGTGATGGTAGATTTTAGTATGAAACTGTCAATTACTGATTTGCAAAATGTTATCATAATATCATTCCTAAAGAAAATTTCTTGTATAACCAATGTAGAGGTAAACTCGGAAATAACAGAATACTAATATAAATGTTATCTGTTTCAACATGAACCACGCATCCCCACTCTCTGGTTAAATTTACATACTTTCCATATGGAGGGTGACAGACAACATTTTAATGATGAATAATCAAGTTAATCATGTTAAATCTAAAGGTCATTTCTTACATTTACTCATTATGAAAGGGAAAATATCACATTAGCCAAACTGAGAAACAGTGAAAAGGTTACATTTTTGGAATTGTGATAAAAATATCTCAGATCCTATAAACCTTCTCACCTTTCAGGTTCCAGAAATGGTTACATGTGCAAAAGTAGGGCTGCCATTAAATGCTCACCTAACTGTGGTTGAAGTTTAAACTTTAGCAATATTTGGATTGAGAATAAAACCCCACTGGACTGTGGATCAGATGTTATTAAAGATGATTCCCCATCCCAGGGGACTTTTAAAATTTAAATTTTAATTGTGAAAAATACCTTTCTGGGTCACAGAAAGTAAAAAATAAAAACTATTCACCAAACCAAGCCAGGAAAGGCCTCCTAAACTGCACATGGTGAAGGATAGTAGAGAAAAGCTTCTTCCATGGGGTTTCCTGAAGTGCACAACTGGACATTTGCAAAGCTTTTCAGGGCATCACACTATAGCACAAGGAGAGATCTGGCCCTGAAAGCAACTGCCCCCATCAAAAGGCTTGTGAAGTGTCCATCTTATTGTAATAGTGTCATGAGAGTTGGTGGCTCCCTGGGGTGGAGGTATGGGGAGTGCTGGTGTTCCCCAGGAGACCCAGTCAGGCAGGGCCAAGCAGCCAGGGCCTGTCTCACCTCCACCAGGACAGCCAAGGGCAGCCCCAGCCCCGGGCATCAGCCACCTCCATGGGGATGGGGACAGGCCAAGACCAGGCCAAGATGTCGGCTCGCATGTGGGTTGGACGGACTTGGCAGGGCCAATTGCTGGTCCCATGGCTGCAGGTGGGCCCTGGTGAAAGCTTCAGTTGAAAGTGTCTCCCCTGAGCCAGGGGCTGTTCCTGACCATGACAGCCTTGCAGCAGCCAGGAGCCTCTCCACACTTCACCAGTTGTTCTTGCTTGGCCCTGGGGGCAAACCCCCCAGGAGCAGGGGTGTTCTCAGGTGCCTTACTCTTATTACTGAGTAAAACCATCCCAGCTTTTATGAGAGCTACGAACACATCTTTTAAAAAGAATTTATATTTCCATATGCTCTGTATTTTTCATAGGTGCACCCACAAAGTAGAAGCTGATTTAGTTGAGTGCTATCAATTTCCAGTACCAACAGATTTTCTGAGTCAAGAAAAGAGTTGTTGGAGTAAAACTGCTAAGAAATGAAACATCAGTCTAGGTTTCTCTGAGGTATTAATAAAGTGCCAGCCTGGGCCCTCAGAGCACATTCTCTTGGACTGACTGCTCCCTCTCCTCTGGTCAAATCCTTCCCTCACTGTGTCTTAGTTTCATTGTGCTCCCTTGGGGCTCACAATAATTTTCTTCCCAGGCAATGTCAATCTTCCCTGAAAATCCTTACAGTTACTATTCAGGAGGAAACAAAGCCAAGTGTACTTGAAAACAAAGATTAAAAAATCACAAATAAATAACTTCTAAACAAGCGGTACATTAATATTGCTGCCAGCATTGCTAGACAGGTTTCTGAGACCGATGCATAGTAGCACTAGTGACACAATAGCCATTGTTCCTGCTCTAGCCTGGAACTTGGGATCAGAGACCTCCCCAAGTAAACAAAACAGTGCCAGAGCCTGGGCAGGGTCCTGGAATTATCTTAAATGTTAACACAGCTTCTGCATTGCTCATGCCAACCAGCGGTCTCCCAGGAGTTAGTCGCACCAGAGCTTATCCAACAGGCAGTTTAGCTTTAGCCACCCATCTGGAGAATGCAGCCATGGAATAACCATAGTCCTTCTCATCAGGTTCAATGCCAGAAGTCAAACAGAGGAGACACTGTCTGGTACTCTGACTTATGAAAGGATCTGAGATATTAGATCACCATTCAAGCTGTCATATTGAAGAGTTATCTTAAACTCCAAGAATGAGCAGCTTAAACATGCAAACATGCTGCAAAATTTATTTTATCAGACAGATATTTAGCAACATAAGTGTTCACATCTGCTTTGAGATCCACCAAGTGGTCCATGTTTCATAGTCTCTTGCCATGGTGCTCCTGTCTCACATGCTGCCATAGTAAGACTACAGCTGCCTTCCTGGTCTAGGCTGCATATGTCAGTCATGATCTGGCATGTGAGGCAAAAGAGAAGGTGCTGCATTGCATCTAGGTTATTTTCTAACCTTTATGCGGTGCAGAATCTGCCACAAAGCAGACTGTCCCCATGACCCATGTTCCTCCACAACATCTCAGGATGCTTACCTGTCATGTATCTCAGTACAGAGGTGTTCCTGCATTTTTTTAGATTTGCATTTTTTATTCTGTCATGTTATTTGTTTTCTACTGTCTATTTGCTTCCTTTGTAGTGAATACTTGTTACCTTCACTTCTCTTTCTTTCCTCATTCTTTCACTATTTTATTCTCCCACTATGATATCAGTCTCAGAACAGTCCTTAGTTCTTCAGACCATTTATGCTTACTCTCTTAAGTCTTCTATTGAATAATTGTCTCACTCTTTCCAAATAGGTACACAAAGCTGTTCCTACCGGAAATCTAAGCAAACCTTGGACAGGCTCCTCAGTCTATCTTAAGATTTCTCTTATTGAACTACTGCAAACACCTCTTCCCAACTTCTCACTGCATTTTGTACTACAAAACATTTTTCTTTTTGTTCCTTAAACCCTACTGCCATAGTCCAAAATGCAACGTTAAAAATATCTCTACATCTTTACCACAAAGGCATTGTCTGGGTAGCTAAGGGTTCAATTCTCCTAGTGTTCTCTCAACTGACCACTTTCGACGGAATTCAGTGGTACAAAAAAAAACTGACCTCAGTAAAAAATAGTCTAGAATAAAGTGAAAGTATAATATAGTAGAATAATCCTCCTTCTTTGCTGCTGCCATCCTTTTAATTATCTCCGTTCATTTGTTAGCATATCTTTTCAGGGTTTATTTCATTTCTTTCAGCATTCCTGACAAATGAACACATCATCTGACAAATCAGAGCACAGGAAATAAACAGACTTGGTATGTACAACTGTTTCAAGGCAGAAGGAAAAGATGAGATACACACTCAAGTACTCTTCAGACAGTGTATTTCTTCCATCTTATTTGCTTTGACATTAACTGTATAAATAATGTCTTTTAAGCCTGAGCAAACAAACCTCTTTTAACAGCACAACAGATAATGTTAGGAAGTCTAAGTAACATCTGAGATGATATAGCTTGTTTTCCATTTTGCTATAGTATTTTTTTAAATATCTTTGGCAAAGAAAATTAATATATATATCTAAAAACGTGTCACTGAATATGCTAATCAACTGATTCACATCATTGGTTTCAGTCATTTTTCATATGTAGATGACATTTGAATGTTTCAGTTTGAGAAATTTTAAACTCTAGTGTGACATCCCTCTCTCCATCACAACTTACATAGTAGTAGCTAGAAAAGTAAGTCACATACTTCAGTGAAACAATCAGTTATGGAATTATTCAGAGGCATTTTCTGTAACAAGTGATAAGCAAAGGCAAACAACCACCTGTTTAAAACTCATGACTGACAAGAGAGCAAAGCAAAAGTCACATTTTTACTACATTTTAAAGATTCAAGACTGAAAACTTTCCTAAAAGGGACTGAATTTGTCATGGAATAGGGAGGAGATTTAGGAGAACACATGACAGTTTCTTTTGATAATAAATGTTGATAAACTTCTGTGTTCTGAAATCAAACAATTATTAGATCTCTCTAGTAATAATAAATAGGATATTGGAGAAAGATGTTTTCAATAAATACATTTAAAAGTGCAAATTAGATGGTTTGTCGTTGTCCATCATGAAAACTCTTCCTTATTCTGCTGACTGCAGTTTTCTACTCAAGAGTTTTCCAGGAGAAGGCCCTATGGTCTTTACAGAACATCCAACATAAAGATTGTTGGCACTGAAACTTTACTACAGTTACATGTGCTCAAGAAAAGAGCTAACCATTGACTTGCAATAAATAAAAAGAAATAAGAAATAAAATGCTTACTGTGGACACTGTGTTGTATTGCAAGTGAAAGTCCTGGGGCTGAAAAAATGGTTATATAACATATTGTATTGTGGTATCTCAATATTTTAATCAATAACTGCATCTTGAAGTAGAATCCTCCCAGGCTGATGATTTTGTAAAATGACCACAACCTTTATCACAAGCAAAATTAACTGGTGAATTATAGGAAACTGCTTAAAGAAATGCTGTAGGAAAAGTCACATTCCAGGCTAACACCGACAAACTTTTTAAAAACTTTTTTTTTTTTTCCCCAGAAAGTAATCTCTAATTTCACAAAAGAGAAACTTTCATAGCCTATGAATAGAGTTTTCTATTTCTCTTCACAATCTTACAGCTATTCTGTCTCAAGGTCATGGAAAATTAAATTTAGACTCTGACAATCCCATCATTTTATAAAACTAGTCAGCTATGACAGCACTAACCATCAACCCAAAAAAAGCTAAGCTACTCAGTGGCTGCTGTGCAACATCTGATACTTGAAGTAGATTAAGTGCAATAAACAAGAATCTGCCTTTCAGCTTGTGCTTAGTATATAAAGAAACAAACGAAAAGGATTTATTTTTTATAAATGCCACTTCCTTCTTCATTCATTTTCATGTTCCAAACTTCCCAACATAAGTTTTGTTATCAGAAGGATATAATAATCGTCAGTTAAAGAAGCTGGTATGGATCATTGCCATGTTGCGAATTAAGGTCAACTACAGCTTTACACGTTCAAAATACTCATTAACCCCAAACTGATATTAAATGACAAATGTAAAATTTACCTGAAACAAATACAAAATTGTCAAAAGAAATTGCATCGGACAATGATTGTAATATTAAGACAAGATAAATTGTGGGAAAATTGTTTGGCACTGTTACCTGACTTAAAGACCTACTGAAACTATCTTCTTTTTAAATATCTGAGGATAAATTGCCTATGTACTGCAGGAGATCAAAAACATGGATGTCTAATACACATTAATATGAATTAAGGTTTTGGCATACTCCGCTAAAATATAGACTGCAGAATCAAAATCATCTAGTGAATTACTTATTAGATGTCTTGATTATTAGCAAGTGTTTTGAATCTGTGGCTGATTCCATCTATATGTATTAGTAACTCCATTTCTGGCTGCCAGGTTTTCAGAAATTAATTACTTTACTTATGCTCGCTGCCATGATGTAAATAACAGAAAGAGCTTAGTTAAAGGCACTTGGGTATCATTGCTGACAGCTCCAGGAAAGCACCTGGTCAATGTGAAGCAGTGACTGGTTGATTATGCAATACACAGCTCATTTCCACACATGCACAGGAACAGGTAGGAGAACTTGAACAACACCCTGCACCATCTACTTCTAGATCCAATATAGGAGACACCAGCCCATCAAAGGCCCATTTCTGCAAGTTTTGAAGAGCACAGGGGTACAGGGCAGGGGGAACCCCAATATAACAGTTAGAGAAATCTGTTCTGGCTACCTGTAGGACTGTCCCAGGAGAGGGATTCAGGTGGCTTGAATATGAACAAGCACAGGAATATAAATGGATAAAAGGATAAAACAGACTATTCACATGTAAACAGGTCCTTAGCAGTGCACCCATCTTGCCATGCCCTGCATTCAGTCAGCAGCCTGCTCTGTCCTCTCATTAAACTCCATTTTTGTTTCCCTGGGTGCAGGGGCTCTTTCTGCTTGTGCTCGTGTTTATGGCCGTCTAAGTGCCAGCAGCTGGAGTCAGATGACGCATCGTAGGGCCTGTTGTGCCACCAACTGGTGCAGGTAGGGTATGTGCACCATAGTGTGATCACTAGCAAATATCAGGGGAGTATGGAAATTACCTGGGAGCCAGGAGTGTGAGTGTGTCACTCAGAGAGAAACAGCAGGAGTTCAGTACTAGCAGGACCAGGGTTTTTCCAGGCCAAATCACAAAATCACAGAATATCAGGGATTGGAAGGGACCTTGAAAGATCTTCTAGTCCAATCTCCCTGCCAGAGCAGGAACTCCTAGATAAGGTCACACAGGAACACATCCAGGCGGATGGTGGCACTGGGGTTTGGGGGCCAGGGGAGGAAACTGGGAGACCCATTTGTATGTGTGTGTTTGCCTCTGGGAGTGAGACAACTGGGGGGAGCATAGAACCGGGGACTACCTACAAGGCAGTCATTATGCATATTGTACGTATACTCTGTCATATTTCATGCTAATAGACCTTGATTCTAATCAATGAGAGAGGGGATCAGAATTAGACTTTTAGTGTTGCTTGGTGTTTGAGTGAGTGCTGAGTGTTTTCTGCCTGGGTTGATATGCGTGGCCAGTGGTGTATACATATGTAAGTGTACCAGGTACTGCATGCGTGTGTGTGAGCCATTGGGAATGCGCGCTCAGCCTCACTACTGGCTGAAAACCTGGAGGAATGACACTGCAGCAGCTTTGCCTCTTTCAAACTGCAGGATTCATCAGCTCTCACCAGTGATAAAAACAAAAGGAGTGCAAATAAAAAACTGGGATGTCATCTAATCTTTTAAATTTTATAACAGCACAGAATAAATCAGAGAATATCCACCTGCAGAGTACTCTGTTCTAATGTTAGAATTTCAGAAAAAATGTGACAGACATAGAAAAAGTAAGACAAAAATAATTAAATCTGCTGTCTGATGGAAAGGCTTAAATAGAAGAAAAGTTAAAATCCAAGAAGCTTTCATCCAATAGGAGAAAAGTTAAAGTTTACTGCATTCAGGTGTGAAAGTGAAGTTGGCTTTGTCTATGTCCTTTATTAATTTAAGAAAGAAGGATGTTCAGTTAAACTAAAACCATACCTAAAAACAATAAATGAAAATGTTTTGTTACAGTGTGCATAATCCAGCAATGGTACTCTGTGTCAAAAGTTAATAGTCAACACAAGGCAGATGTCTAAAGATGCATATTATCTCAGTGAAATGCTAGAAAGATTCTATTTAATATGAAGACTGAGAATATTCAAAACTGTGAATATTAAGTAGGTTTAAAATAATAGGAATTCAAGCCTCCATACCTCAGGGCATAAACTGATGACTAATTAAATATGATTTGAAGAGAATGTCCTTCAAAATACATTTTTCTGTATTTGTTTATTTCTTGTATCTGGTAGCCTCTGCTGATGAAGGCAGAACACTATAATTGAGTAATCCAGAAAATGCATTCAGTATGACATTCTTAGAATTTATTTTAGTTTATCTGGTTTTTGTTTATTTAAATTACCTTACTACTAGACAGCTGTCACAGCTCTCACACCTCTAAAAAAAGCAGGTCACCCAGCTCTTGAGAAGTTTAGAACGATTCTAATTATTGCTAGTTTTTTTAATGCTGGTGTTTCAAGTAATGAGACATTTTTCAGTTAACTGTTTTTTTCCACAAATGTATATGTTTTACTGTTACAGAGAAGATTACAAAACCAGATAGTTTTAACTAATTATGGAATATCTATGCATAATTATATTTCTCATCAGCAGAATAAACCCCCTAAATAATGGATACAAGTTCTTTAAAATGTATGGTGGATCATATATCAAAGGTAGATCCTTTGTAATTTTGTTTGCTTCTTAAAGATAACACTAGTCTTAACATAAAAGGCCATATCTTCTCTCCACTGAGAGGATTATTTTTTTCTTAGTTGGAAGTCTGTGTTCTGAACGTTTTATCGTGCTGAAATGTACAGTAATGAATATGGCATTTCAGCATTGTTATTACACAGTAGATTACCCATTGTCTTCAAGCTGCTAAAAGTCCAGGAATCATATCATTTTGTTCATTTAAAATGGCATCTGCATGTTTTTTAATGAGCTGTGTTCTCTTTTAATTTGTTTTACATTTATTACAATGATATGAATGTACACTGATGCTTCTTTTTTTTGATTTAGTAAGTCTTTGGATGTGGAAGTCACATCTCAATGAAATTTTCCTCATTTAATATTTTAGACAGTTGAAAAAAATCTCTTAGCTTGCTAAAAAGGTGTTCATTTTTAAAACTTTGATATTAGTTTAAGATACTACACAGGGTGGGGAAATCTAAAAGAGAAGGATTAACATTTCAGTTTCAAGCTGCAAATTCTAGATTGCTAATTCTTGACCGAAATCAACTATTGACTTGTATGGTTTAAGTTTTGGTTATAAATACACTTATTGGTAAATGGTTTCTAACTACAATATGACCTGTTCTTTCAAGTGCCAACCTCAGATGCCAAAACCGAAAGGTATAAGAACCTGAATTACTTTCCCAACCTTGCAAAACAGGAAGTCTCCCTACTAAAGTCAAGAAATCAGACCAAAATCCCAAGGTTTGCCTTCTTCTCTTTGTAGCTTTTTCATCAGTACACAAGCTCTGTGTGCACATATTTAGTGTCAGGGAAAGTTGCTGTAATTGTATCTCTGGAGATTGAAGTCCTTTTATGTAGCCACAAAGAAAACAAAGTGCAAATAGCAGTCAAACACATTTTCCCTCTGGCACACTTCAGCCTTGACCTGAAGATACACAGCTGTGGAGGTGATAAAATGTCATTCCCTGTTTTCCTCTGAGGTGGAGCTGCTTGGCTGCAATTTTTAGGAAGGATGCAAATCTGACCACTTTACCGAAGACACATTCTTTAAGCTTACAAAATAGCCAGAAACAGTAAGTGGTTCAGAAAAAAGGAAATCCTGGGTCCAGAAAGCAATCACAGAGAACTCAGTACACAAAGCAGTGTGTACACAAATTCTCTTTACTGAAATATATGATTAAATAGTGTATGTTCCAATCTTCTATGAAGTGCTTATACAGCTCACAGTATATTGGACTTTTCTGGCACTGAAATCTTTGGAAAGATTTCACATGACATATGTAAAGAACTCAATCTGATTTTTCCTCACCAGGCACTTATCAGGAAAATAACAAAGACCCTCAAAATCCCTAGCGTATTCGGTTACAGAAACACTTCTACAAATAGAGAACTGTGGTTCTTATCATGCTCTAGCCAGAGAATTAGCTACAGAAAAAGCATCAAGACAACAGAAATCGGTCCCCATTAGCCTGGATTCCACACGAAACTAATATGCTTACAAAGCTTCTTATTTCTGAGGAAGCTAATCTGAATAGAAAGAGGCACTGACATGTCTTGTGTAAACTTGCTCACTTTCTCCATGTGCATGGGAATCTATAGAAAACCTTATAGCTCTGAGACCTCATCCTTTCGTTTTTCCTGCTAAAAAAAAAATACCAAGGACAACTATTAACCACCTAGAACCATGGGAATGCATTGTGGATTGAGACTGAACAAAATACTTTCTCAGAATGTCAATAAGATGAGGTTAATGTGAGATGTGTGTAGACAACTTAGTAGATTTTTTTCCTTTTGTAAGTAATTTTAGACAGAACATCTGTCAAAGAAATTATTCTTCTGGTGTGAATGTAATAGGGAACAAAAAGTAATTTAACTCTGTTCCTATCCTCCATTATTCCATATTTTATCCTGCCCTCCCATCATATTGACATAATTTATATTTCCAAAGCAGCATTTTAGATCCTTTCTGACTCCCTGACATTGAATCTTAAAAAAGTACCAGCACACTTCACTTACAGAATGTTAATTGTGCCACTTCTAGAGCAGGGTAGCAAGGCAAATGCTCCAAATGGGTCCTTCCACAGCATCCATAACTAGATATGATGTGATCCAGTGCAAGAAAATAGCCCCTTGAATGGCACATACAGGAGATAGCTGTTTCCTTTCCTTTACAAAAAGAATGTAGCCATTCCTATGTGTAGTGTTGCAAGAAATCACTGTATTCAATAATATGTATCCCTTTTAGGAGCTACAAACAGAAATATTTTAAATTCAAACCTAAAAAAGTAAAAATTCTATTGTAAAATCAGCATGCTAAAGTAAAAAAGAGTAATTTCTCTGAAAAATTCTTTGCTGATTATGAGTATCTGTTTTCATTCCCAGAGAGATTCATTCTATCCAGCATCACCTTTCTAACTTAACTCTCTATATATTGTGCAGCTAAGTAAGAGTTTCTATGTTGATTTTGCCAAATGGCAAAACGATTTGTAAGCACTGCAAGAAAAATTATGCATCCTTATTTTTCTTTTGCAGTTTTTGAGGATCTTCCATGATTTTCCAAAGTTCTCAGAATGCAGGAATTTATACAGAAGGATTTTAATGTTTAAGACTATACAGTTGTTTATTCTTGAATATTTTAATATAGAGTTATTAGCATTCAATTAGCATTTTGTTTATATAGCTGCAACTATAATAAAAGATAGCTGAGCAATGAATTTCAGAGGCATCTAATGCTTCCATCACTGGATTTCCTGAGGATATCAATTGGATTTGATGTCTATGTAGAGACAGAAAAAGATCAACCGAAACAGCCTCTGAGACTAAGCTATTTTCAAGTTACTTTTCTCCCTTGACAGTTTCCTGTAGAAGGCAAGTTTGAGTAAATGTCAAAATATGCTGCTTATACAGGTCAGTGGTAATATTTTACTTTGTTCATAAGGCACAATGGACATTGTACTTAAGGTAGAATGCACTTTGAACAATAAGCTTTCTCCAGAGTTATGCTCACACTTCAGTTTATACTTTGATAAAACCGGTGCTGCAATACAAACTGCATGAGCAATTGCAAATAATCTATCACAACTCTAATCTGCAGTAAGAGAAATAAATTTACAACTTTGCGGAAAATAATCAGTATAGAATTATCATGCAAAACCCATGATTATATTGAACTGAACTGGACATCTCAGGTCAGCAAAAACTGTTCCCTATCATGATATAACAGCTTGTGCAGAAATACAGTAAATTTCATCTTAAAATATTTTTTCTAAGTTTTTCTATTTGTTATGATAGTTATAACATTCTGATACTTCTACCATATAGTTATTCTTTATTAGTATGTGTCATTTGTTTTCGTACAAACGCGACTCTTTTATTTTTCTCCACTCATATTGCATGATGTGTGACCCTTAATTTTTTCTTCAGAAAAAATGTTATCATGTTTCATTTCAGCCTTCAATGATGATTAAGCAGACCAAACCCTTTCAGTGTGTTCTAGCAAGAGAGATGCTTTGCACTGCATCAGCCAAGCTAGATTGCTCCTATCCTTTAATTAATCTTTCTTCAAATTGGATGGTCAGATTTGAGCACAGCAGTTTTGTAAGGTGTCTCAATCTATTTGTGTATTAATTATTCCCTACATATAGTAGAAATACTTGGAAAATATTCCTTGGAATATCTGAAATATCCCAAAGATTGCATTTGACCTTTTTGATAACTGTATTTGTCATCATAAGCGAGGCAACCCACTATGCCAGTTCCCTCTTCAGCCAATTTTTTCCTGTCTTTGTGTTCTGTTTGTCCTCTCCACCTTTGCTGGTCATTCTCTTGAGTAACAAAAGTTCTGTCCCTTTGCTGGGTTCCAGACAGATGAGATTTACCCTATTTCCCTTACCTAATCAGTTTGCTCGCCCCATAAAACTATCAAATTTGTTACTGAAGATGGCTCATGTTTCTTATTTTTTTTTTTTTTAGTTTCTATTGAAGTTTCTATAATGCTTCCATCAGACACTGTCCTTCCTTACCGTTCAGAAAAGGATGCTAATGGTAGCAATATACAGGGTAGGACCCTGCCATGATGCAAAACCTGTCAAAAGCTGAGTGCTTTAGGGTTTGGTAGGTTTAGGGCTTTTTTCTTTTTCTTCTTTTAGCAACAATTTTTAGCATTTCTCTGAGCACGTGCAAAAAAAGAAAATAGCAGGAAAGTAACAGTCTTCAGGTTTAGAGTGGCAGAAGGACATTAGTTGCATGAAAACATGGCTAGACGAGCAAGTGCAGGACAGTTTGTGGATATGTCAGCAGCAAAGTGGATGCGATAAGTGTATAAAGCAGACAAAAGAACAAAAAAATGGAAGGCAGTAGGAAAGGGACTGGGAAAATAGAAAATTGAGAAGCAAAACAGAACATAAAACTTCTTTTTTTTTTTTTGATGAGTAAAGACATGGAACAAGGAAGGAAAAAAAAAAGTAGGAAAAAAAAAAAGTTTAAAATTAAACAGATTATATAAAGTGACAAAGAAGATACCAGGAAAGGAAGAATGAAATGAAGAGAGAATTACTTAGGAAAGAATAAAGTCCTCAAAATAAAGGAGTTTTCTCATTGAAATGTGGTGCTTAAACAAGATAAATGAACACAGGCTGGATAACTTACAAATGAGAAATCTTGAGCAACCCACAAAAGTCAGCAACTTTCCTTGCTCTACCAATGTGTGTTAAACAGAATTAACAGGGTGTCCAAGTGGTTCTGGTAAATTAAGGAGAGTTTTTGGCTGTTCAAGGAGATGTTTCCCAAGTGATTCGTGGTTGCAACTGAAGCCAGGGACTTGCTCAACGCTGCTAAATAATAATGAATGATAATGAATTTTGCAGCAACTGAAGACCCTTGGCAACTCACTGAACTAAGCTTTATAGTCTGCAGTAGTGACCATTTTTAAAGCAGTTCCTCAATCAGCAAACAAAACTATAGGTCCCTGGAAACAATCAAAATATTAACCACTTGCTTGTCTTGAAGAGACCACTGTTTCTGACAGCCAAAACTGTAGTGTATGCATTCCACCGTGAAATGGTGGGGAAGGTGCACCTCATATTGCCCTTCAATACTGAAATGTTCATTTTCTCACATGTAACTGGTCCTTATAGAGAACAGCCAGAACACAAGGGAGACTAGAGTAAATTTAATTAATCACATTAAACATTGCTGTCTGTTACTTTAAGGCTTCACTCCCACACAGCCACACCTTCTAGTTCAGAGAGAAGTTAAAATGACCTACAAACAAGGGAATTGACTTTCCTAGGATTTGAAGGTGCACAGCATTTTAGAATTGTATGTCCTTAAAGAGCAAAATAATTAGAAACAGGGGAGAAGGAGGGAGGAAGAAAGGGAGGGAAGGAGAGAGGGAGGAAACCAGATAGATGGGGTTAAAATAAAACTAAGTATTAACCCTGTGTCTCTAAAATTTACAAGCTGCTGTGAAATGCAGACATTTCGAGATAAAGAAACCCTTCAAAATATCAAATAGCTTTGATATTTTCCAATATAATTAGAAGTGTGATATGAAATAATTGCTATCCAGGAATATATATATTCATAGAGCCTCAACAATAAAATTTAAAGAACTGCATTTACTGGCAAAGAACAGGAAAATCCTGTATTCATACAATGTAGTTGAGATAACAGCTTTACCACAAACTTAGTTATTTTCTATTTTTAAGCTATTCTAGATTATGACAGTATTGTATAAAAGCAATCTTAGAATACAGGTCCCTGCTTTAAGACAAAGAGGAGAAAAATAAATCATCCATGTTTAATACAACCAATGCTTCAGCAAAATTTCAATTTTGCTTTGAGATAGGATGATTCATTACATAGCAAGTCAGAAGAAACTTTTTGATTATTACAGTTCATAAAAGTATATTCTGTGAAAATATTTTATTTATTTTCAACTTTCTGTAGCTCATATGTTGTGAAATACTGCTGTCTGCGGTGCATGGGTAACATTCAAAGCTGAGTGTGGTCAAAGGGAATTTTTGTGTGTATATATTTCTATATCAGTGTTTCCACTGACATCAGAAATTTTGGTTTAGATTCCAAACTGATGGTTTTTAATTTTTTTTTTTAATTACTCTAGGTTATTAAAATAATTTTTTCATTTCCCGAATATGCTCAGCTCAAGCACAGAAGTGTATCCATGTCAGCACTCTTAAGCCAGGACAGGTTTGGGAGCAAGGGCAGCTGCAGTGAAATACTTGTAGTGAGGTTCACCCAGTTCTGGCTACAACTATATATGCTGAAGCAACTCACTAATTGCTGATGAGGTGATATTTCAATTTTTGGAAAATCAGTATCTGTTGTTTTTCCACTGGTAAACTTATCCTCTGATGTGGGACAGAAAAAAATACAGCCTGGTTTACCCTATGCCAGCTCCCTGAGTGTGCCAGAAGACCATAATGGCCTTGACCAATATGGCCTAGGACCCTTCTCCACGAGGCACCAAAGAACAAGGTCCATGTTATATGCAGTTTAGGAGGAGATGGTGTTACAGGATCTTTGCTGTGTTTGCCCAGGACCATAGGTAAACTCAACTCATGGATGTTTACTAACAATAACATCTCTGCCCCAAGGAACTTGGAGTCTAAATTGGCCACAGCACAGAAAAGGCCAACAAGGGACAAGCACATGGGGAAGAGGATCAAGTGGATAAAGGTGAAAATAACATAAGCCAAAATCATGGTCTATACTTAATTTTGACCAGTGTTTAGGGAAGAGTTTATTTACCATGTTATGATAAGGAACAAAGTGATCCTCTAAACTCTGTTATGACCAAATGGAGTACCTTTCTCTTGTATATGTATTGAATGACACTTAGTGAATGTCTACAGTTCTATTATGTAGGTATAACAATGGCATAGGTAAAACAATTTTATGAGGAAGCATGAGTAACTCAGAAGAGTCACGCAAGTATTGGCTGAATTGTAAGAAAAGCTAAAAATACTCTTATCATCAGTGTTGGAAAACACAAAAATTCAGTGGTTTGGTTTGCTTTTTTTTTTAAATTCAGAGATTGTGGTAGAGAATGATCCTACCTTTGTAGGACAAGAACAGAACAAAATAATTTCATTATGATATATAATTATTAAGAAAAAAATGCAATGTTGCTTATATTTGTAAAATGATATTGTGGCTCCTTATTCTCCCTGGGTAACACTTACTACTGAGTGATCTTACAAACAACATTTGTATGATGCATCTGCAGTGTGTAATGGGCATTCTTGATCTGGCACCAACTTAGAGACCCAAAAGAGGATATTTTTCTCCTGAAAAACATGATTTAGCCTACTAAAGAAACAAAAAAGTCCCATCTTTAGGATTGGTCAGTTAGTTAACCAAATGTGGGTTTTTAGCATATCTCTCTATATTTAAAGCCAGATATAAAGATGCAAACTTCATCACTCATAGGCAGATATAAATCGTTACCAAAAAACAATACAGTTTCACTTTTCCCAGGAAGAAATACTGAACTCTAAAGGAACAAAAAATATAAGAAAAATCCAGGAAAATCTAACATAAATCCATGAACACTTGGACACTTTAAATGCATATTTTTTTAACTTACTAGGTTTTGGTACCATAAAATGAACTTCCTATTTTAATCATGTTTGATATTTGTGATCATTGCTCATATATCTCTCCTATAATTTAACAAATTAAACAATGAATTGTACAATATAATAAAAAACTGCAGTACAATGCTGACAGTTTTGTCACTTTTATAATGAACTTAATGAGATAACACACTTTTTAAAACTCTGTTCTAATTGTATTTTTTCTAATGTAAACTTTTGCATTAACAGAACAATTTAGGTAAGTGTCAAGACATAAATACTTGTTAATGGTTGTAAAACAAGAGGGATGCTATCCCTCTAAAATGTTAACATTTCTGGTAATAAAATCACTTTTTCTATTAAATAAAACTTTTTTTCTACATCTAAGTGTGCCAGGCTCATGCAATAAAGAGGTCAAGAAAAGTACTGTTAAAAATATGACTATGCTTTGTTACTTTATTGCTGTCTTTAATCATTCATTCATTAACTTGTCCAGAATGTCCATTTTTATAAGGTAAGAGCATAAAATGTGAATCCTGATAATATTCTGCTTCATAAAATACTGCTGATAACAATTCTACGTAGAAATCCCATCATCTCTATTTCTATAAAGTTTGTCCTTAGATCTGGATCAACAAATCACACTGTTAGAAGCAGAGAAGCCATTCTTATTATTGGATTTAATTAGGATTATTAATAACAGTATTTCCTCATGTTCTTGCGGAACCTTTCACTTATTCCTTAATTGACAGCAGTGGAGTCATACCACATTATATTGAATTATGTTACACCAGAAAGCGGTCCTCTGATGAAATGAATTGTGTCTACTACATTTCAGATACTCTCCCACTTCCAAATGCTTGCCAAGAAAGCCCATGCTGACATTCTAAAGTGTAATCTCTTCTCTACATCCTCCACACTTGTGCCACCTACATACAACCCTGAAGTGTTAGTGGAGGACTTCTGCTAAAGTGTTTGCACTTTATACATGCAAGCAAATAGCCTAACATTGAGCTGGCTGTTCAGTCTGGAGAATTACAGTTACAATAAACTTCCGAGCATTGGTTTGTAAGCCAGCAAACTCTGTCATCAAGATCCACTTCTCCACATCCTTTACTGTCTACATTGATTTAATGTATGTTAACTGATCTAAATTTGTGTTGGTACACGTTAAAGTCTCAACCCCCGAAAACAGGGCTTCTGTCATCATTACTCACAAGGATCACATCTTTGCAGAAATTTATCCGGAAAATATCTTTGTAGCTTCAGTATTTTTGTAAAATGTTTCAGATGCATATATAAGGTCTTTTAATAATTTCCAAGTTTTTAGCTAATGTAATTTCAGTAGATAATCAACTATTTTAATTAAGTGCCATAACTTAGATTTTTTTTCTGTACCAGTGACTTATTTTTATTTATACATCCATGATTCTAGCCTTAGCCTGCAATAATAACCTTGCACATTCAAATATCTCCCATGTTCTCTCTTACTTTTTTATAAAGTCCTAAGCTTTACTTTCACAACTATACTTACATATACACCTCTGCGCTGCATCCAGTTTTACTGAAGAAAACAAAATTTAGTGTCTTGTGGATTCCTCTCAAAGATATTTTTTTTTAAGTTTTTCAAGACATTGCTATCTTGGTTCAGAGGTATTACAGAGAGGCTTACTGGAACTCTGTGTTTTATTTTACTTTCACACTTGAATTTTAAGTTGTTGTTTTCCTCTTTGATTTGTTCATGAGACATTTTTTCTTAATATTTCAAGGCACCAAATTCCAACTCTGGTCTGAGCAAGGGCACCTCTGCTGAAATCCTGGAGTTGCATCCATTACTGCTAGGGTCAACATGTGGCATTTTATGATGTACTTCATGGCTTCTGATGACAGCACATTTAATTCTAATGTGACCTGGAGAGAAATAAACAAAGCGTTGTGCTGTGGCAGAGTGGGAAACAGGGAATACTCAAATGTACGTGTTATTACAGTAGAGGTCAAAGTTTTACTTATCCTAACTCGAGCAGTACAAATAATCAACCTTATTTCCAGGAGTCAGATCAAATACAAAGAAGTCAGAGGACACATGATGTGGATACCTAGAACGTCAGTAACAGGAAGACATAATTATTACAAACCAATAGTGAAAGCATTTTCAAGATTTCTTCCGAAATACTGATAGTTGAGTCACTTCTTTGTTCACTCTGTGCATGAGATATCTCCTGCTAACTAATTCACCCTGCACAAAAAGGACCTGTTATACGGACACTGTCTCAGCATGTCTAGAGTTTTCAGAAGAGATCCTTCTTCCTGGAGCTTTACACAGCACCCACGTAGAGCTGATAATGATTATATGATACAACAAGAACTACCATTTCACTGCAGTATTTTTGTTGTTGTGAGTACTGGGAATTGTCAGACTCTTCACTACTCTCTTTTAACAATATTCTCTCAGATCCCACAATTTTTTTGTTCTCTCTCATACTTTTCAATCCTATTCATTCAACATATGTGGGTACCAAAATACTTCATGTTGACTCATGTTGGTATTTTCTCATAAAAAGGTAGCTCTAATAAATATAAAGATAAACAGTGCCTGTCCCCCCAAGGCCACAGGGAAAACCTGCCTTCACATGGAGTGAGTGCTTCCTTCTCCTCTGACTTTGCTGTTCTCTCTGCTGTTTGTCACTATTTTTGTTCCCTCTTGCTCTGCCTATGTGGTGTTTTCTGCCCGTAAATACGTTTCCCAAGGGTGCCATCATTTTGGCTGAGGGGGCTCAGCCATGTGCTGTGGTGGGCCCATTGGAGCCAGGTGGGATCAGCTGAGCCATGTCCAGCACAGGGTAACCCTATCCTCTTCTCACAGAGGTGAACCAAATGGGTCTATCAGGAAGAAAGACACTGTAAAGGGACTATATTAATAGAACAAATAATTTTTATAGGCAGTATTATTTTTTTCAGCCTTCTTATGCATAACACAGAATTTCTTGATAGGAAGGAACCATAATTAAAACTTGCATGTTATATCTTCTCTCAATACTTCTAAGGGCAAAGGAAATAGGTGGCTTTCTTTCCAGCTTGCTATTCATTTTGGTATAAAACCTCTCTGTGAGGCACTGGAAAAATGGAAGTTCCATGTTAGCTCTGTGCACAAGAAAAAGAGAGGCAGAATCCAGAACATTTAACTTTTCTACCAGACTAAACAGCAACAGTGCAATAATAAAAACATCAAGTGTAATACTGGGAGTAGGAGGGTAGGAGAATAAAGTTATAATTGATACAACATATGTTTTTCTCACTCTTACTCTGAAAGGCAAGGAAATACAGCAAAATTTTTATCGGGTTATAGCATAGCATAAAAACCATTCCTCAGCAGAAGGAATTAATTCTACTCAAAATTGTGAAGGGCATAGCCAAGCTGACTGGGCCTGGAATTTGGGAACAGTATAAATGGCTATTAAAACCTGGGTTTTATTCAAATTGCCATGACAGGGCAGGGAGAGAGAACACTGCAAGGTCAGGTCATGCCAATTTTCATGGTAGACTTAAGTCCAGCAAGCCAATCAATCATCCAATACATTTAAGATTTTAACTAAACTAAGCTTGAAATAGAGGTCCACAGTTATATCAAAGACAGATACATGAACAAGTGTGGAAACTGATTTGGAAACAAACAAAAGAAGAAAGAATCACTCATTTTGGCTCCAAAACGTTACCAATTTATTGCAGTAATTCCCAAATATGTTGTACCTTCTGGGAAAGTCAGTTTTAAATACATTTTCATTTCATAAATATCAAATACCAAGCACTTGCTAAAGGTATACTTAGTTAATTTTATATTTTTTATGTTGTGTAGTATATTGTATAAGAGATATTTCGGGTTCACACTTTTTGGATTAAGTGTGTGAGAAGACATACGACTCTGGAGAGACAAAATTATCAAAAAGGAAGAAAAAATATGAATAATAAGAGATAATAATATTACATACCATCTCAGTCTTTTGGTTTATTTTTAAGTAATGATCATATGTTGCATAAATTTTATGTAAAGTTAATATTTCTAAATATCACATTTGCAAGCTTTACTAATGTAATTTATATTTAGTAATTTTACTGAAAAAAAACAAGTATGCAAAAAGATTTTGAGATATTTTATTTGGCCTAGATTTCATCTGTGGGATTTTTTTGTTGGTTTTTTTTTACTCTTGGCAAAGGTAATTTTCACAAATAAATAAATAAATAAACTCATAGCATTTCATTATTTTGGATTCCAACAAAAGAGAGAGCAGCAATAGAGAAGATAAAGATATTTTTCAGATGGCCAGGCATGTTGCACAATACACAGCTGAGTGAAAATATCATGGTCAGTAGGTATGGGTTGTCATGAAAGCATTTGCTTCTCTGACATATTTTATAAATTAAGAAAGTCAACAGCTAAAAGAAGATCTTCAAAGTAGAGTTCATCTATTCTGAAACAGAAAGCTGAAGCTTGGCTATTATGAGAGGAAATCACTGGGGTTTCTTCCAGTTCTAAAGAAACTCAGGTAAGTAGGGGAATCAAGGGCCAAGAAATTATATTCAGAGAAATTCAGAAGGTTTAAAATATTTTTTAATGTGTTAAAAATGTATGCTTTTTGAAAGCATTGAACACTACCGGATCTCTCAAAATTTTGTGCCAGATGCTTCTCCCAAAGGAAAAACACAATCTCCAATATATTTATAATACAGCTTAGTGTCTTCTCTGCTTTTCCATCAAGTGTGTATGAATTGAGGTAGTCATGAGAAACACAATTCCTGTGTCAGATACATGGGATCATGAAAAAGCAGAATCCGATGGTATGCTAGTTAATGCAGTTAACAGTACTCACACTTAAAGTTCCGTGTATTATAGTCAGGGTTCTCAGTAAAGACAGAACTCTGGGACCTGCGTAGCAAAAGTTTAGCTAAATGTAGAAAACAGGATAAAATGTCAGTTAAGACTGAGCCAGTGGAAGGGATGGCAGTGAAAACATTTTACTAGTTCAAGTCAATTTAAATTTTTTACATTTTATTTATTTTTAAAACCCACCCTGTATCAAAAATGATTTCATTAAAATTGAAATTTAGCTACAAATTCAAAATTTTCTAAAAATGTCCATTGCATGGTTTTCTTCTTGACCAAGAAAATTAAAAGAATTATTTGAAAAACTAAGAAGAGTTCTTTTTTGGTAAAAAATATTCAAAAGTCATTACCATTACATGGGAAAGATTTCCACTGGATTCATCTCTATTGAAATTAGTTAGGCCTCTCCTTAGAAAGACAAAGAAATTAAGACAGTCATGTAGATCTAGAAATAAACTAACCCTCCAAGTCCTCCTTGCTCTCTAGATAGAGAGTGCTTGCAGGATCTGGGATATATTTCTGTGCATGCGAGTATTTCTGGAAGAGGGACTTCCTGTCAAGCATAAGGATTCTTCTTCATCTGTTAGTAATAGCAGCTACATGCCAGAATACTGCTGTTGACTATGAATCATCATTCTTTCATTGGTTTGTAGCTAGATCATCATAAATGAGGAAGATTCTCAAAGAGTTGTTCCTTTCCAAGACAAATGTTACTGTTTTGGTTTTTTACCTGATTACTGGCTGTTATAATAGCAGAGCTTCTGCTGCAGAATGCCTAATTAGGTAATTTGCAGAGGTTTTATTATATGTTGTTCTTTATCAAATGACAGCAGCCACAGAGATTAATAAAGCTGTCAGCCATGGATAAATTCATAAGTGATTATTTCAATTTTTATTCTCAAGTGATACTTATTAGCATATTGCCTTTTTTTATTGAAGGAACTGAAGTGGATAGATTGAGTAGAGTTATCTCTTTAACATGAGGTAGCTTCAGGTTTTGTTGGATAGTGTCCTCCCCAGAGAAAGGTCCGGTAGCAGTAGAATTTTAACTAACTGGTAGGCAAAGTGTTATTATAAGTATGGACTATGTATTTAGCCGGCAATAATGAGCATCATAAAGTGGTCGGAAAAAGAAAGAAGAATTCAGTAGCAATTTTCAATCATACTTAGGCTAAATATTTAGGACAAAAATCACATCCCTGCCTTAAAGTATATCATCAGAAAAATGACAAAATTCATTTTATTATTAAGATACTTTAAGGACAATAGGGTTTTGACCAACACAGTAAATAATGTATCATTTCCCCTTTCATAACTAAAGCTTGCAAAATAGAAGTCTTAGGTTGAAAAAGTTCAACAAACACATACACTTCTTTTCAAAAAAAATTGCATGATCATATCAAGTGACAGAACAGCACTGGAATCCAGTGGATCCTATAATTCACTTTATTCACCCTTCTAGTTAATGATCTTACTCTGTTGTTGAGTATTTCTCAATTCAGACATTGATGCTATACATTCAATTAGGTGGGATGGACATGAATTTGCTGGAATGAATCCAGTCATAGGACAGAGACCTTAAAATGAAAGGTCTTTATGGCAGACTGGATTCATATTTCTATTGTAAAATGTACATAGCAATTAGTGGAAAAAATTAATTCAGCCCCTATCAAACACCCCATGAAGCATAGCTGCAAAGTATAAATCTTGGTATTTTTCAATCAAAAACATAAGAGGTTTAATGGTCATAAACAGAAAACAGATAATCATGTCTTTACAATGTAATACAAACCAAAAATTCAAGGGATTCAAGCGATCCAAGCGATCCATATTTACTTTCCAATAACATAAACTGATCAAATCTGGCTAATGAATATATTAACAGAAAACTCATTTTTATTGCACTGACATTGCTTGGGCCTAAATAAATTTGTGCACATATTATATTAGAACACAAATATGTGATTTTTTTTCAAGCAAAAAAGAGAATTTACATTGAGTAAATGAATTGTTCTTTCTCAACAGTGAATCAGGGTGGAATTACACTTTTTCTGTACAAGGTCAAGTAAAAGGCGTGCAGAACCTCATTACCTCTGGAGAAATTTAAAGAGAAGGTTTTTTACAGGGACTACTCAAATTGAAGGAATTTCTCTAATTTGCTGTGGTGCTTTTCAACGTTTACATTTTTTTTCACTTTACTGTGCAACAATCCAGCTTTCTGTGGTCTTCCCTCTATTGCATCTGTTCCTTTAGGACACACTAAATGTATCTACATTGTCATAAAAAGAAAGCTCACAGTCAGGTTTTCCAAATCTACCCAGAGCTGGACCCAGGGCAAACTTCCTAGCACACCTGAAAGGGGATCAAAAGGTGGACACTTTGGGGACTCATTCAGTTTTAAACAACTTTCACCACATATTGCCTTCAGTGTCACCAAACCCAAGCTCTTCTGTCCATGTATCCCATCTGCTTTTATGACATGATCAGTAACAGATAAATGCATTGGTTTGGAAACACTTCTTAAAAGGTTCCCAGTGCTGCCTGTTACACAGACACCAGGGACACCCAGTGTCAAGTCTCAAGGTTACACTGGGCTTTATATCAGTCCTGGCATTGACCAAATCAAATATGGTACAAGCAAAGCATTTTTGCTTTAAGGTACAAAGTCCCCTTATTTTCTTGACTCCAAGCTTGTTGGCTATGTCTGGTATTTGCATGGATCCCTCAAAAAGGAAAGTATTTCTGCCATATTTTCCCCAACTTTTTGCTGAGTTGACTACTCACAACATGGCTATCTGAATTGGACTTGGATTTTCATACAGTCCACTGGTTTCTCTGATGATGCCAATACTGTAACAAGCCAGCAGTTTTTCTACTCTCCATTTTGATCTACACTTGTAACTCTTGTCTAACATAATTTATAGAGAAAAAAATAAAATTAAACATGTGTTTCCTCAGTCTTTACTTCTTTAGTAGTAGAGGTGTCTAATTACATCAAAAGGGGATACATTTAAAAACATTCCTATACTTTTTTTGTGGAAAAAAAAACCCCAGATGATTTATCTACCTTGATAATAATGAATTACCTTCCATTACAACAACGCATTTTTTAAAAAGCCACAGTCCATTAATAAAAAATTAATAGGAAATTAAACAGTAAACATTTATGAAAAGTAGTCTGCTAAACAAATAACATTTTTAATGAAACTTTAAGATATTGTAGCAAAATTTGGATCAAAAATAAGGAGGCTTTTTTTTAAATGTAAATGCAAGACAACATACTTGAAACATTCTAATAAGTTAATTAAAAAGTTCTTCACTGAGTAAAAATTTACTGGTAGTTGTAAAAAAATGTAGTTGTAAACATAACCAGTGATGAAATGGAACTAATCTTGCAGTGTTCTGAGTCCTCATCAATGGCCAAAAAAAAGCCTTGGATGAATAAACAGAAAAATATCAATTAGATCTTTCTGAAAAAGTGAGTTCAGTTTTAATACCATAGAAATATGTGGATAAGCTAGGAAAAATATTCTTTGAACAGCCACATATAAATGATCAGAGGACTGGAAAACATGTCAGCTATGTAGCAAGTGATTTTAAGATCTAAATACATTTCACTCGACAGTTAAGTCATGACTTGATTCAAAGATTATAAATACTCACTTAGGGAATAGAAAATTTATGACAGAGGGCTCTTTAGCCTATCACATAAATGAATAACAAAATCCAAAGGCTGAACAAATTTCAGGGCAGCAATAAAATTTTTGTCACTGAGTGTAATTAAGCAGGGAAACAATTCAACACTGGTTGTGGTGAATTTTCAAGCCATTTTAATTCAAAGAAACTTTTAATGAAAAAATTCTCCTGTCTGTACTATGCATAAATTTGAATTAAAATCATCGTGACTGTCCCTAAGCCAATGCGATCTACTACTGTATGAATCTCCATTAACAAATGGGAGTGAGAATACAGGTGACATTGTTGTGGTATATTACAGAATGGTAGGGGTTGGAAGGAGACTTCAGAGATCACCTAGTCCAACCCCCCTGCCCAAGCAGGTTCACCTAGAGCAGGCTGGACAGGAATGCATCCAGGTAGGTTTGTAGTATCTCCAGAGAAGGAGACTGCATAACCTCTCTGGTCAGCCTGTTCCAGTGCTCTGACATCTTCAAAGTAATATATATGAAGTAAAGCAGAGATATTATAACTTATTCTTAAAAATATACCTACCCTTGGAGTAAAGAAAGACATCATTTTTCTAACTAGTTTCTTAAAGCTTTTCAAACTTGTATAAAGGAAAAGAAGGTAACTGCATTAAGAAATACATTAGAGTAAAAATTATTTTTGAGTAATTTTAGAAAGTTCTCATTGCCATTAGGGAGCAAATAGCTACTTGAAGCAGCTTTGTAATAAGGAAAGTGGTTTTTTTGTAACTCAGAATTAATCCATATAAATTTGTTCCTTCTTCCCTTCTTCTTTCTACATAGGCCAAAGCAAAAAAATATTTTTTATCTAGGGCCTTTCTTTCCCTCTTTTAACAGTCAGAAGATAAACCTTTAAAAACGTGTCTTATACTGGAGACTATGCAAACATGACTGCAATGTCATGAGTAGGGATGTTATGTTATCATCATTCTCCTCAATAGGCATTGCAAACATTTTAATGTTCGGTTTCATACCTATGGGACTCATTGGTGTTCCTTTAGAAATATAATTTATACAACTTTGAATACTATGCCAATAATGTCAGGTATAATTAGTTTTTGCTGGTATCCGACCTGACCTATAAATTCTTGTGGGAAACCCGTGACAAGATAGAGCACAAATCTTTTTCTTTTATTTTTTAGAACTAAAAAGGAATCCGTATAGCTAGAAATAATATTTTTGAGATCTCTGAATGAATAATTGCTAAAGCTCTGTTCCTGTGGTTTTATAGTCTTCTCTGAAAAACAAGAACACAGGCATTTGTAGCGTAAATCATGATAGGAATATGAATTGTGTCAACAGTATAAACAGAGTTCTGTTTTTCTCTCTTAAATAGAAAATATTTTTAACAAAGAGTCGATCAGCGTTTGTGTGCCATGTATTTGGAATCTCGTGTTGTGAGTTTAGAAGCCTTGTGCCGTTGTTTCCCCCTTACCTTCAGCTGGTAGATCAAGAAAATACAACCTGGATTTTGTCCATCTGTTGGATCAGTTTTATCAAGTCCTTAAAAATTAAGCTATTTTACTTACTAGGACCAACAATAACTGTTTTTCCTATGTATATGTTGTAGGGTAGGCGACTTTAAAAATATATTGAAATGCAGAAAATAGCTCCTAATTATTAGGTAAGCATATTAAGCATTAGACTTTCATAATGAACAAAAAAAAAATCACTCTAACGAAATATTTTCAGGAACTGACCTTAACCATGTTACGGTATAATCCAAAAATCTGAAAAAGTACTCTAACTTCAGTTTTATTGAATCCTAATATTACTTGGACTTTATTCTCAGCAACTCTCATTCTGCTCATGTTGAATATCCTAATTAAGAATTTAAGATTGAACAACACCTAATTATTTTTAGATTATATATTTTAAACCCAGAAGGAAATATTATTATAATCTATTCTAACCTTCTCAGACAAATCATGCAGTAATTTCTTTGTAAGACATAATGCATCTCTTCAAATGTCATCCAATGTTAATTTAAAGATAGCAAGTGATGGAGAATATACCACATGTCTAAGTAATTTCTACCACTGGTTAATTATCGTCATTATTATAAGGTACCTTATTAAGAATGTGAATTTGACGGCACAAGCTTCCAAACATTGGTTCTCATAATGTGGTGTGCTTTCAAGATGAAAAGTATTTTACAATTGATAATTAGTAGTAGCAGTGGATAATTAAAATAGACCTTTTCACTACCATGTTCAAACAAGGGATTTAAGTGTTTGGCAGTCATATTCTTTTTCTTTTTTTTAGTTATCATCACCATCAATATTTTTGCCACTGAATTTTATTTGAAAAATAATTAAAAATATATTTAAATTCAAAACCAAACAAGATGTTAGATTCTTTTGATAACTGTAAGGAAACTTTTTTCTAGTCTCTCTATATACAGATAATTCAGAAGTTAACAGATAATATGTTAGATTGACTTAGCATGTGACAGAAAAATCACACTATCTTATAATATAAGAACACCTTGGTTTTAAGTTTATAAATGTTGTTGCTTACACTTAAAGTAACATGTGTGTGCATAATAACCATTATTGTATATGACAGGGAAAAAGGATGAATCACACTAGGTGTTTAGGGAATAAGCTAAGATTAAATACGGCAGAGAAAGGAAAAGGTTTAGACAACAGAAGAATTTTTGTTTGCAAACTCCCTCTGTCCCTCTCTTCTTAGACAGGTAACTTTAACTTGCCTTTATAAGAACCTCTCTAAAATTAAAAAACTAGTACTTCTTTACTCTTCCTTATACAGTTTTTACCTGAAGTATCTATTGAAATCAATGAAATGGCCTACCAGGAAAAAAAATTGGTAACTTAAATATATATATTTGTAACTATTGCTACACATTGAAAATAACCACAATTGTCATCAAAAATAGAAAGAAAAGTGATATATTCTTCACTAATGCTGTCAGGTAAGATTTTTCATTATACTGCCTCAACACCTGGAAAATACAAACCCAAAGAAGCTCAGTGAGTTGATGTATGTGAAGATCCTGGTTGAGCACACAGCCAGGTTAAACAGAAAATAGGTAGTGCTGCTCTTTTTATTTGTGCTATCAAAGGGGATGCAAACACACTTCCATTTCCATAAAGCAGTATTGCTAAAGTTTCTTCCACTTTTCCCCTTTTAATAAAAAAAAAGAATACAAAATTATTTTAAAACAATGGGCAAACAACAGAATAAGCCTCCAAGAAGGAAAGTCCAGGTGTTGTGAAATACTCTCTTCTTTTGACTCAGAGGAATACCTGAAATTTGTAACTCTTTTCTTTGTTTCTGTAATTATATTATCACTTATTTTGATATAATTATTTTGATAAATTTCTCTTTAGTTACAAGTAATAGAAAATTCTGTTCTCTTGGATACAGAAAGGTTCATACAGGAAGCAGGTACTGCCCTTAACTGAGTAGAGAGCTACTCAGCTTCATAACAGAGCTACTCTGTTTCCTAATTCATCTGTAATATTGTTTGCATACGCCTTGCCCATTTCTGGGAAAGAACTGCAGGCAAGACCAAAGAAGCTGTGAGAAAGCAGCAAGGAAGCACAGAGATGTGAATCTGTATAAAAGCTTAGCCTCTTCCCACTTTTCTGCTACAGGTATGCAACTTAAGGACATCATAATTCCTTCTTTCATTCACTCAACACCAGACTCCAAATAACCACATAAACGTTGCTTTTTTCCATCTTTCTCCTTCTTTCCTGATACAAATATCTGTGGAGCTGTCAGGAATGTCTTCAAAGTCCATTTTTTTCCTGAAATTCAGAAATCCAAGCTTACTAGAAGTTTCGCTAGCTACACAGAGACACTCCTGAGCTGAGCAGTGAATATGCCACCATTTTCACATTCTCCTACTTTTTAATCCTCTCCCAGAAGTGATTTTTTTTCCTCCTTCCTCTTTTCTTATCTGTGTAATTCTAACTCTTCTTCATAGTCCTCATCTCTCATTCTTTATTTCTTAGCTTTCTCTGCAAAACAACTAATGTTGCCAGCTGGCTTTCTTCTTCTCAATCTAAATTCCCTTTTTCCATTTTTACCTCCTTAAATTCTTAATTTCTTTCCTTACTTTTTTCTTTTTTCCCTTTTTTTTTTCCTTCTTCTAAAGTAATTCTGTGCTCAACTTAAAGAATTTGAAATTATCAAGACCAGATACAGTCCTGAAATGCATAGGGAAAGAGTACAAGGTTAAGTGGCTGTATCTATATCATGTAACATTTCTGCCTGTACTATCATGGCTAATCTAGGAAAAATGTCCCCGTAGATACCCCTTTTTCCCAGATACTAGAGTTTTTTCACCCCTACCTTTTTCTGTGTCTGTTTCTTCTACCCTATTTTCCTCTCCACCCCCTGTCCTACTTCTTCCATTCATCAGCATGATCTCTATCAGTCCACTATAAAGCCCATTTTGTTGGATTTAGGCTTTAATACAGCTTTGAAGAATATTTTCAATATATTACCTTCTTCTAAGACAAAGAAGCCAGGACAAGGTACATAGAATCATCATAAACTCCAAAAACCAAGTCCAACAAGAACTATGTGCATGCAAGTAATGTTAATAATGGGATGATTTTCTGGAGCTTAAGTCTCCTTACTGGGTACAGAATCATTTAGGTTGGCAGAATTTCTTGAGATCATTTAGTCCAATGTTTGCTTAAGCAGCAGCAGCTTGATCTCTTCTCCACAGTTGGTGTCTTCGGTCATTCTCAAAAGTTTAGAGAGGGAGCTCGCTTTTCCCTTCGAAACTAGAAAGAAGATGTCTTTTCTACTTGTACACAAAGACATTTCTACTGTTTTCTAATAACTTCACCCTGGCTTTTGAAAATATACTTTTTTCTAAGCAGTGTTAAAAAAAAAGGCAGAAGAAAATAGAAGATTTCTTGAACTGCTAAACCTGAAGAACCTAGGAGATCCCTGTCTAGCAGGGATTCTCTAGACAATTTAATTGTCTAGAGGATTTCATTGTCTAGAGAAGACTAGTAGGTTGAGAAAGAAGAGAAAATACAAGAAGGAATGATTGTATCTCAGCACTTATGACACTCATCATAGTGACTGGAATATGTAAAATATATAGAAATCAGAGGGCAAATTCTAAGCTAAGGAGTCATACTTTCTGTTTAACCTTTCTTTCTCTCCTTTAGCGCAAAATAGCCTTAAAAAGTCTTCTTCCCCTCCTCTTGTCTTTCCCTACCAGGGAGTTCAAATAGTTCCCCATAAAAACATTGAGTCTTCCACAAGAAAGGAAAGGGTAATTAAACACAGGTTTCTCAAATATTGAGGTAGGTTCCTCATCATCTATCTCAGCAGTTTGTGGTGGTCAAAGGGTGGTGATATTGCTCCCAATACTTTTACTGTCATGTTTTGAAGGAAAACAGAACAGATAATTGTACTGTTAACAAAGCCTGATGTGTTTTGAGTACACTTATCAGAGTGAGTCTTTTTCACAACATAAGCAAGAAAATATCTAATCTGTGAATCTTACGAACACCTAATTTGACCATTATCTGGGTATAAAGTTACTAGCCATGCTAAGCTGGGGTTTGCCCAGAAAGCTTACTTTTACCCATTCCAGATGTTGTGCAAAGCTAGCAATGAATGGAACTTTGGAACTCGTGTATATCTATAGGTAAGCAAATGGTGGATTTAAGTACAGCAATTTTGGCCTTTCATGACTTACACCCCATCAAAGTTCCCTTGTAGACACTAAATCCTTTTTGCAGGCTTCAAAATCTCTTAAGTGCTAGGACCAATTTTATCTGCATTCCCAGTTTTATAATGATATCCAAATTGAATAAAACATGAAGGGAAACACTTCTTGCCCTTAGACAACAGCCATGAACTCCTGTAACTATGTAACTTGTGAAAAGCAAATGACAAATATGAAAAGGTATAAGAGATACGGCACTCTTACTTTCCAGTTTTCATACTAAAGCCCGAGTACATCACAACAAGTTCCTTCTAAATATTCCCTACAGAAATATTTCTTTCTCTAGGATCATTGTAAGATTTGGAGGTCTGTTTTTAACATGAATTTCTGTATCTTGAACTTGTTAACTCTTGAGCATTTTCTTCACCTCCTTTATTATGGTTCACTCCTGGGTCTTTTTTATTTCTTATTATGCATGAATAAGGAAAAATTAATATGAATTTCTTTCTATAAAGGGTCATACTGATGGCTTAGTGCTTAAGTTCCCAGCTCTGCTAGTGAGAAGTAAAGTGGCTTTTCCATCAAATACTAGATCCTACAATTGTACCACAGGACACACCCATATCTTTGAAAATCTGCAGCATAGTGGAAACTTGAAGATAGCAGTACTTATTTTTTTTGTATTCTGAGAAAAATGCCCAACTCCCTTCTCTCACCCTGTCTGTTGGCATGTTCTGTGTTTAATCAGCATTCAAACCGTTCCTCAAAACATGCAGGTGAAGTATAGTCCAGAATAAAAGCTGGCAGATAACTGACATTAGCATAGGAAGCAATTAAATGGATCCAGTGAGGGAAATTAATGGTCCCTCCACACAGTTATTCAGCTTGCTTATGTGTTAAGGTCATTCCTTTGACTGCTGTCACTTTTCCTCTGTAAGTGCATTAGAAATAAAAGCACCAAAAAAAGGACAATATCATCCCTTCATCCCTGAAAGTGTATGACTAATATCTTTGATATCTTTACTTTCAGACATTGATTATTTTTGATCTGTTACTGCAGTCAGCCACCAGCTGTAAACTTGCAGCCATTTTTGAATGGAATTACAATAGCTGATGTCTATTTCAATATAATTCCATGATGCTAAAAGTCAAATATATCCTCTCTCTTTCTCTCTTAATTGTTCATACTGGGGGACAACAATTCCAACACCACAGACTGACTTCTAGTATCTAATTAGCACAAATCACATATTACAAAAACAGATAGAGAATTTGGCTCAGTTAAGGTGAATGAGTTGTTCCAAAAACAATTGACCAATGATTTTATGTGAATAAAGAGAGTGAATGTATGAAGAAAATTCTATCCTTGCTGTCTAATCTGCAAATAAATAGTATAAGCTAACCTCTCAAAAAAGAAGGCTTACAAATTCATTTCAATGCTACTTGCTCTTCAGTGAAAAAGGAAATTTTCTAAAGCTGCAATATTTAACAAGTGTTCATTATAAATTAACCCAGCACAAGATGGAATGCCCATGTTATTTAATAGCTGTCTTAATGAAAAAATATTACTAGAACAAGTGCTACTGCATCCTCTTCACTTCTTACAAGGAAGAAGTCTTGAGATTTAACAGCTCAGAGTCCTAGTGCATATGCCCAGGCAGTCTTAGAGTTCACACTCAAGTACACCAGAGGGAACACTTACGTACTCTGCCATAAACCTTTGCTTGGAAGACCTTTGATGAGAAATGTAGTTTGTAGGCTTGATTAATTAGCATTTTCCCCTAACAGTAAGCTAATGAAAAGAGCTCAATTAACCATAGATCTACAAAGAATTCACCAAGTTTTTTTCTACTGCTAGAACTACAAATAAGGCTGGACTGTATCAGTAACAAAGAACATCTTAGAGTTCTGGGATGCCTGTTATCAGAGTTTTGTTGTTAACTTACTTGGGAGGTCAATAGAGTCACTCATGGAAGATATTTGACCTGGTATACATTTGTGTTTAACTTCCTTCAACTTATTTTTAGAAAATAGATTATTTATAATGAGAAGAATCGCTTAATCATATTTTAAGTTTCTACCCATCTTTTAGTATTTAGGAGATGTGTCTCTGCTATCTTGATCTGTGGTCGTGCTTTGTAGCCTCCTGTTAAAGAAACTGAAGCTTTGCAATGAACAAAGGAAGCACACTTCTCCACAGAGTTCATAAACCTGTGGAACTCATTGCCATGAGATGCTCTGGATGTCATAAGTATAAATGCTTACAAAGAGAGATACACAAGTCATGGATGAAAAGTGAGCTGAGGACTGTTATACAAGAGATGCAGCAACAGCTTTCACTTCAGGAAATACCTGCATACAGCTTCTCCAAAGTGAAGGCATTTATCAAGGTAAGTACTACTGTATATGAAGCCTTTCCTTATCATCTTTTTTCTAGAGACGGCTCCTATCAAAGACATGATTCTGGGCTGAAGGCTCATTTAGTCTGTCCCAGACAGAGCAATTTTTCTTGCTGTTGCTAAACTGCCTGTGTGATCTAAGACTACAGCCCCATTGAAATGACTGCAGCTCAAAGGTAATTGCTCTTCCAGAGCTGCTCAAGTAGCTACTGTATGCAAGATACCCTCTTCAGCAATCAACAAAATGAGACATCTGTCCAAGATATCCTGTGCTTGTCTTTGCTTATGCTTTAGACCTCCTTTTAAATAAACACGACGTATGACAGAATGTGAAGCGGAAAATCAAGATTTTTTTTTTTTTTTATACACAGACAATAAAACTGTGATTGTGCTCTCTCCTAGTTCATTGCAAAGCTGCTATGCTAAGATGTGCTACAGAGATGTGTAAGTTGTGCTCTTCACATAAAACATGGGTTTGGAAACTGGTTTAAGCAGAAACAGATTTGGACTTGCAGAAAGCTCCTGTGGTTTCAGTGAGTCTCTGCAGGAATTCAAGCGCCCTCCCAGAGGACGCCGAGGAGACACACTGAAAAAGCTTTTGAGTGACAGTCAGTCATCTGAGACTCAGCAGTGGTATCTGTCCCTGCTTGCCCACACAGAAATGCACTCGCCTTTGGGCAAGTGAGGGACAAGAAGTTGCAGTTGCTGACTGGTTGGCCTTTCCCAGAAAAGTCAGCAACAAAATTAAACCACCACACTTAGTGGCAAACCTGTCTTCCATTCCATAATTACTGCAGTTTTCAATGCATGGTAATATAATGGATGAAATGCAGTCTCTGCAGTTCCCAGTTTCAGTGACCTTTTTTTTCTAAATCTTCCTATATGATTATTAGAAATTAGAAATATCTGGCATCGATCCCTGTTCAAAACATTCAAATTACTTCATATTGCACAGATTTTGTATTATCCTTTTTTCATGCTAATTCTATGACATGTCAGTTCCCTTATACTTAATTAATATTTTCCACCTCCATGCTTTATTTGGTAATTTTAACATATTCCTCTCACACCCTGTCTTCTCTCAGGGCATTTTAGATTATAGGGACTTGACAGAAAAAAAAAAAAAAAGGAAGAATCTATTAATAAATTCAGCAAGACTTGTAAGAAGGAAGATACATTTTGTATCAAGATAAAAGTAAACACTGTGTTTTGGGTTAGTCACTGTCAGTTAAATATGAAAACTGCTATTTCTCACAGGTCTGACAGAAACCTGGGTATAAATGTCTTAATACCTAAGTGCTTCGTATGAAGTCAGAGCTATGCAACAACCTCCTTTTAATAACCTTGTACATTTTATTACAATCTCGTCCCCCTGATTTTTACTGAGACCCCAGATATTTACTTGGTCAGAATACTTACTTAAATATTAAATAGAAAATCTACCTAAAGCAGTATTAATAAAAGACATTTAAAGCTATTAACATTATAAACAGTTACAATGAATCTTTGTAGCCTGGAAACTCAATCTACCCAGAATACAGTTAATTATCTTTGCTTCATTAAAGCACTATTTGTAGAAAAGCTCACCTAATTTAAAACAATGCTGCTTCAGGTATGGAACCGCTCCATTTCTTAGCTGCATCCTCAGATGGACTTTGGATTTTGATATAACGTTCTTATCAGCCTCCAAAGTGACAACACTATCTACATACTGTTTACTAAATCTTCTAAATCTTCCTCAAAAATAGGTAAATATTTAGTAGGGAACAAACTTAGCTGATTTCTTTCGTTCTGGCTGAGTGATTCTGTGGCAGTTCATTTAAGAATAAAATACAACTAGTGAGGTACTGGCCTTTACCGGTGGCCATGTACCTTTAAAGCTATCTCTAAAACACAATCCTCCTGGTATCCAAAGGAACAGGAACATAATTTAATTTTCTCTGTTCTAATCTTGAGGCTCTTTCTCATACTACAGAATGGTAAATAAATGTCAACTCAAGAAGCAGTAGCAATTTATATTCTTCTACACTAGAAAGTCAGTTCCAAGATCTTAGATTTATTTTGCTTTTACAACTCTTAGATCATACAGCCTTTTTGGTATTTTTAGGGTTGAAAAATAATTCCCAAGGGTCTAAGTTTCTCGTATCTTACTAGCAGTGTGCACCATTCACTCTTCAAATTTGTTGGTTTTTTTTCTTTTTAAGGATTCAATATTTATTCTAAGCATTAAAAGTAGAAGTACATTTCAATTATGAATCATAAATTATTGACAACAAAGCAGTATTCAGACCTTGTTCAAAGTGGTTTTTTTTCCATGCAACACTAAAAGCACTGCCATTAAAGTCAACTTAATTTTGAAAGTTTAAAATAGATCAATAATTCCCTTTTAAAACAGAGGAACAACTTTAAATGAGTTTCCAGAGCTCCTACTTGTACAAATATACAGTACGTATTTGTTTCCACAGAGATAACAGCTATTCTGATTCCAACATGTAAAAGCATGTCTCTGATGTAGTTCCATTGTAAAGAGGATCTTGCCAGCCTCCCCGGTCTTACTCTGCATGAAGTCCAATTACCCCTGCTGTAAATAAGTACAGAAAGCTTCACTGTCACTGAACAAGAGTTTGTATATCGTTACCATCAATTGAAATTAGAAACCAGTTTAGGCTGGTTTCTTGGAAATCTGACTTTCTTTTCATAAGACACCAATAGATCATATGAAACGCTCCTGGACATAGTCTTTTATGTTTAAATCAAACAATTCAAAAGAAACCCGGGTAAAAAAACAGTACTGTATGTTTTCATTGATATGCATGTGGTGCACGGAGGTTTTTGACCAACTTTGGACTTTGCTCAGAATATTTGTGCATCTCTGTTGAGGACATCTAGAAGATTCTAATTAATGCCTTCTTTACATTGTCACTGATATTTGTCAAAGTCACTCACACAGGTCAGTTTTCAAGGTAAATATAAAGGTTTTCAGTTGACTGAAAGCTTCAGTTTCTTTTCTAATAGTCAGCTGACAAAGATAGGATTCCATCTTTGCAATTAAGAAGACATGTATCTGCAGTTACAGAAGATCACAGTGCTGTACTGTTAGGGTCCTGAGGCCTCACACATCTCTGACTGTCCCTGCCCATCTCTGCCCATGGCTCCCCAAACCCTGCCCATGGCCCAGGACCCCATTGCAGCCCCCAGAACCATCAGTCCCTCCTGCAGGGAGGCTGCAGCAAGGCCATTCTCCAGCTCCACAGTGCCCTGCTCTACCCAGCCCATGGGCCCCACTAAACTGGGCTGACCCATGGGCCCATGTCCCAGCCCAGCTTCAGCCTATTCCTCATGTCTGAGGCTGGGGCTGCCTCAATGCCCCTCATCTTTCTTTCTGCTGACTGCAGCTGGGACAGGTCCTGGCTGGTGAAGCCCCTGACCAGCTGGCCCCTAAGAATCTCCCTTGTGATTCCTGGTCCCTATCCCCAGGGAACCCTGAAGGTACAACTAGATCACTAGAATAAAATCAAATTATTTGGATCCCTCTTTAGTCTTTCTTCACCTTCTCTTTCCAAATCTCCATGTTTTCCAGAATGCAACAACCTATAACTGTTTGGCAGCCTTGACCATCAAAAGTGCATCACTCCCATCTCTGCTTTCAGTGCTGGCTCCCAGCTGAATATGATTTGAAGATCAGTGTTTTGGTCCTGATCTTGAAAGGCCAGCATGTGACTGGCCTTGGCAACCTAAGGGAAAGTCTCAGTCTCCCTGATCACCACCTCCTGTGACACCTGTATTCCTCTGGGGAAATGGAAATGTCAGACATCAAAGTAAGACCCATGAGCGTGGCAGACAGTTTTCTCAGTAGTTGGCTTGTGACTAAGAAATTCACTGTGACAGAGATCAGAGTGACCACAAATAAGACGTAAAGCTCAGATGTTTGACCTAGCATTCCCAACATCATGCTAAAAGGAAAAACATCCACTCACAAGAGGATGAAGAGAAACATTAAGACAGAACCTCAGCTGCTGTAAAGGTGTATTTTTTAGATAAAGCCAAAGGAGATGAGGATCCTTAACCCATGGGTCCTCAAGTGTATATTACTGTTGCTAGAGAAAGTTTTGCTGAAATATCTATCTGGAAGAAAATGATGATTTGATGAAATGAAAGATTTTACAAGAGTACAATAATTACATTTCTTAAAGGTATGAGAAATAACAAAAGTAGCATGTTCTGCTACTGTTATTATATTTTAACTTTATGAAATATTTTTAATTCAACTAAGTTGAAACATGTCAAATTTGATGCTAATTTGATACACTATAATATTTAATCCATGTCAACTAGTGCATTATGTCAAGTCAAAGTAATATGATAAAATATAATATGACATTTTCTGTCATAATATTTCCTGGCATGTTTTGACATATTTTATTATTGATATAACATTCCTAAAATAAAAAAAAAAAATATTTTAATTGTTCTATCACAACAATTCTTGTGATTGTTAGAGTCCAATTACCAAAATAATTATTTCATCAATTGCTTACAGCCACTATAAAAATTTTGGGATTTCCAGTAGAATGGAAATTTTAAATTTCAAACTTTTGTCACACTTAATTTTTATAATGCTTAGACAACCTAATATTTTAATGGTAAGTGTAGCACAATATGATAGAAAAACAAAATGGCATTCACTGTATGCTTGTTTGTGTCACAAATAGGCTTCACTATTTAAAATGACTGTCAACGTCCAACCCTTCAAAGATGCAAAGGTGCTAAACAAGATTTGTAAAAGTAAACAAGCCATGGATATATTCTGCTTACACAGGAATTTAACTGTTGTCTTCTGCAGTTTAAAGACATATATCTCCCAATCTTCTTCCTGTATAACATGCAGAAGATGAAAAATAGCCTTGTCACCCTAAGTGATTTTAGATATCCATCATTAAATCTGTAGTTATTATGCACAAAATTAATAGAGGATTTGTCTCTTTGGTAAAGGCCTGAGTTTTGTAGGGGTTGCAGTAACATCTGTGCAGTCATCCTGATACTCCATTTACAGTGTGACAGAGGCCTGCATGGCAATCTTTTTTTAAGCACTAGACATTTCAAACAAAGGCCTTAAATAGTAGGTAAGTGATCTATATAAAAGCTTTGTCTCATCCACTGACATTTACAGCAGTGACATTACTCTTAATGCTTACCATGTGTTAAGGAACACCAGAGAGGGACATTCTTAGATTCTGGTTAACGAAAAGTCTATGTTGAAATGAATAGCTCAAAGCACATGGTAAGTTAGATTTGCAATTGAAGTCAATGTAAGAAGTTCAGAAGAGAGATCAAAGGAAGGAGCTTCTGTAGCAAGGAGAAAGTAATTTACCTCTTCTCTGAGGCTCTTTATCACTGATTTCACTCACAGGGAAAACTCATGCAATTATGCTCTGCATAATGTAATACTCCAAAAGTGTTACATATAAATCCATGTTTTATAAAGCCCTAGTAGCCTTAGAGAAAGAAGGAAACATTCACAGCTTTAGTGCTATATGACTCCATAGAAACAGAGCTTCTTGCAGACCCTGGTTGAGGAACAGATTCCAGACCTTTATTCAGGTAGAGAAATGTCTTTTTGGACCAGAGTACTATAATCAGAAAAATACAGAATAGGGAGAAAACTCTTGGCTCAGTGAATAGCAACCTGCTATCATATTTTCCTGGTTTGAGATAGAACAAAACCAATTTTCTTTTCTGTAATTTTACTTTTCAGTTAGGTCTTTTCTAACTGACTGTACTTTCTGTAATTAATGGTATGTTTTTCAGATAGTGTCTGCTACCAGAGTAATAATCACAGAATCATAGAATGGTTAGAGTTGGAAGGGACCTTAAAGATCATTCCAAACCTCCTGCCATGGGCAGGGACACCTCCCACTCGACCAGGTTGCTCAAAGCCCCATTCAGCCTGGCCTTAAACACTTCCAGGGATGGGGCATCCACAACTTCCCTGGGCAACCTGTTCCAGTGTCTCACTACCTCACAGTAAAGAATTTCTTTCTAGTATCTAATCTAAATCTCCCCTCTTCTATTTTAAATCTGTTATCCCGTGTCCTGTCACTACACTTCCTGACAAAGAGTCATTCTCCAGCTCTCCTGTGGGCTCCCTTCAGATACTAATGTCTGATGTTTATAGTTAATACCAAGGAATGGTATGCAGAGAGGGTTATACTTATTGCTATAACAACGAGGGTCAACTACCTTGGTTACAGGCCCCATTGGAGGGTTGGAAGCGGAAAAGCGTAGAGGGGTCCCACCTGTGGGGAGGAGTGAACAGGACAGGTGACCCAGAACTGACCAACAGGGGTATTTCATCCCCTCTGACCCATGTTCAGTATAAAAGCTGAGGGATCAAAAGAGTCAGCCTCTTTCTTCATTGGCCGGCATCCAAGGAGGACTCTGCTCATCTGCCTCTGACTCCAACACATGCATTCCTGAATCCAGTTTCCATATGCCTCTTAGTCCAGTCTGGAATTTTCCCAGTGCTTGCTGGTGACATGTTCATGATCCTGGGAACTTAGTTTTCTATATCATAATTTTCTTGTTAAAATTATCATGTTTTCTTTTTATTTCATTAAATATTTTGTTAAAGCTGGTTTAGGGTTTTTTCCAACCCATAAGTCTTTTTCCCTTATTCTCTCTCTCCCTTCCACTTCTGGGAAGAGAGAGGGACACTCTGGCATTCATTTAGTTGACAGCACAGCCTAAACTGCGATATGCATCATCCAAGTAATAATAATAATAATAATAACAAAAATAATCCTTAATAGTAGTACAATAACGACCTGATTCAGTTTCACAGTAACAAAGTAATGGGAATTATAAGATCATGATTTGAAAATTTAATAAAGTCCTGTAATCTGTTTTACTATTAGTATCTTGACATTGGTAAGAAAATTAAGGTCTTGATAAGATTTTTTTAAGAAATAATAAAAAGCCTTAAAGATAACAACTTGGATCTCTTCCAGGATGAGCTCTTAGCTGATAATTTGAAAAGAACTTTCTATTTGGTGTTACTTGAAGTTGCTAAAAATGACAAAGCATCTTTCTTTACATGTTTTATTGATGATAAGAAAGTCAGAAATGTAGTAATAAGTGCAAATATTTTTTTTTTTTTGTACGAATTGCTTCCACAGGGAGAACAGACAGGGTGTAAGCTAATCATATGAAAAGCATTGTTCACGTACCTTTTCTCATCTTGAAACCCCGCGAGAGTATTCAAAGAAATACTCTTCCTGCAGGTAGAGGGAAACTTTCTCATTGACTTTACTGGAAGCATGTCAAAAACACAAGTGATATCTCCAAGAGCTTTTTAGTGATAAGGTCTGTTCCTTTCCTATGGCTGCAACACACATGATAAGAATAATCTCTACCTTAAGCTATACACTTGAGATTTTGGGCTGTTTGAGGCTTTTGGATGAGGATTGAGAGGGTAAGGAAGAGACAAGAAGCAGCTGCTCTGTAACCTAAAAGCATACTTTCCTTTTTCCCTGTGCCCTCAAGATCAGAGAGCAATGTTTGGTGCTTCAGGCTACATGAGATTTGTTCAAGCTTCATAGCTTCTTCTCTTTTTTAAGAGATACTTTTTGAAATACCTGGAAAAGATTCATTGTAACTTGTTTATTACAGAACTATAACTTCTTATGAAATCAAAAATTATAAAATTTGAAAATAAAGATAAGAAATAAGTGCTATGTTCTTATGTGGACAGGAGACTGGCTTCAATAACCATAACTTTTCTAGAGGGCTGCAAGGACTAAGGTTAAGGTATAAATTTCTTGCTATTCCATTTCTCATTGTGGAGATTTGTGGCTTTTTTTTTTTAATAGTTTTGTTTAGCTAACAAAGTTGAAAAAAGTGGGAAGACAATGTGGATTTAAATATAAGGAGGGACCAGACATCTCGCAGTTTCACTCATCGCTTATTGCCAACTGACTTGCACATCTGTAAGTTTAACTACTTAACTGATAAAAGAACTTTGTAGATTTTCTTAGCCAGGATTGTCTGAGGATTTATGCCACTGTTGATCTGTTCAATGAGTTTCCTAGTGACATCAAGTTCTTGTCTAGCAACAAGCAGTATCCATGAATGCACTTCTCAAGAGACCATGACTAGGATCACTCAGCTTGTTTTTTATCAGCACAATGTGTCTTCTGGTTATCAAAACTACAGGCAAAACATATGTCTTACCACTATATTCACTGGTTTCTCATGGAAATTATCAGGTTTACACAGTGCCCTTTGGCCTGAACTCAGTAATCTAAAAGATCGGTAATGCTCTAGCATGAAATTTGTGATCAGCAATCCTGCTAATGAGGAACGAATGACAAAAATTAAAGTTCATTGCTACAGAAGACAATTCTCTCAGGGTGTCTCAGGTGGATCTAAGAGTAGGCTCAAGGATACATGTAAGCTTCAACACTCTCTGACACATGTATCAAGTGAATTTCAGTGATTTTGCTTCTTTTAATAAAAATCATTTCTGTTGCATCCATAACATATTCTCCATGAACATATACATCAAAACAAATGCCAAAATACTGTCTCATAGTCAAAATTCTTGTTTGTGGAGAAATAAAGAGGGAAAGATTAAATTTTACATGATGGGAACCAGTGATGTTATTTAATTTATTAAAGTACTCACAGATATTGCTAAGACATCAATAGCCTAAGAACCAAGGTAGACCAGGAAAGTCCCTTCCACTTGATTAACTTTGACAGCTACTTCCTTTTAGCATACAAGAAATGTTTCTTACAGACTCCCGTGCTTGCTAAATAATGTTACTATCTCAGGCATAAAGACTCTTGCCCTGAAAAGTTTACAGTATAATTAGAAATAACAAAAAATAAATAAATAATCGCATAATTATTATTAATTAATTATATTTGAGGAGGGGAAGAGATCCACAAGAGGAAACAAAGACACTTAAAAGTATGTAAGATACAGATTTTAGATATTTCAGTATTTATTTAAGTGCACTAAATAGATATACAGAAGTACTTGGCAGCTCTGTAGTACCTTAGCTCCTATTTCACACCCTAACCATGCTAGAGTTTTTAAGATTTGGTTTCTTACTATGTACTCTGAAACAACCAATCTAGTAGATGTACTTTAAAGATGGTTCTTGCCCACAAGACAAAATTCTTTTGAAAAACCCACAGCAGCAATTTTTGTTCCAACGGTTGTATTGGTGTCATCAACCCATGAAGGTGAAACCATTTGGTTTTGTTGTTCTGATTGTCCTTTTAAGATCAGGGTCAAACAGATCCCTTTGAGGAAAGAGATTCTTTGCTCACAAGGAAGTACAAAGTTCCACAAGGTATAGCAGGCAGGCAGGTGAAGAAGTAGAAGTCACAGCAAGTAGAAACCTGAAATGTAAGACAATCTGAAAATTGTTAACTGAAATAAAAGTAAAAAATCTGACAAAACGCCCAAACCACAACCTCCACACACATATTGTTACTACTGTTCTAAAGAAAAATAGAGAATAATATTCAGGAAATAAATAACCCAGGGGACCCTCTTAAAATAAAATCTTCAGCTTGATTCTGATAGAAGTCTAATCTTCATATTCAGCATCCAGATATACAATGGGACCATTGTCTATTTGAATATGCCCAAGTATAAACCATGACTGTTCCACAGCTACGATACTCAAACAGGCTGCCCAGAGAGTTTGTGGCATCTCCATCCTTATAGGTATGGAAAAAACAGACGGAACCTGAGGCAACCTGTTTTAGGCTGTCCTGCTTGAGCAGGAGGGTTGGACATGATGACCTCCAGAGGTCCCTGCCAACATCAGCCACAGCCACTCTGTAATCCATGATATTGAGCCAGTTTGGGATAGACAAGGGAGCTGGAAGTGGTGGGGTCCCTGGGGGCAGCAGGGACCAGGCGAGAGTCTCAGCTGAAAGTGGCTTCACCTGGTCTGGGGCTCAGCCCTGGCCACGGCCACTTCATGATGTCTAGAGGTCTCTCCAAGGGTCACAGCATGGAAAGGGCTGCCCTCAGCAGCACCAGCTCTGAGCAGGCCCTGAGTCCCAGCAGCCAAACCCTCTACATCTATGAAGTAAGTGAGGTCTCCTGGTGCACCCTGGGTTGGTACTACAACAAATAATAAAGCTATACGTTCATTTTCCCAGTAGTTAAGTGACACTAACTCTGGTATTACTGTCCTGAGTGCTTGTCTCTGCAGTGTCTGAGAAACTGCAGATCTCAGCCAAGAACAGTAATGGGAATTCACAGGCAATACAACTGTTCTGTGGAAATGAGAAAAAGAGATGGGCTGAAAGAAGGTGAGAGACAGTTCAAGGGTATTATTATACTCGACTAGGCAGGTCAGGCTGAGACAGAGGAGTCCCTTAAGTAAAGAAACAAAACCTAAAATGTTTCCTTCAGTCATAAAGGACATTTGAATGAATTGCTTGGGGACACTGAGTGGGCCTGCCTATATACACTTTGGGAAAGGGTAACTGCAGTGAAATGAATTCAAATCACTGTGTTTTACGCTCTAAGGTCATATAAGTCAATACCACAACTTAGAACAGGACTGCAGTTTCTGACCGGAGAAATAGTTTCAACATGGAGCTTACTAAGCTTCAAAGAGCACCTATATAATATCAAATGTCAAATTGGTATGTATAATGTCAAATGGTAGCAGCAGGCTAGATTTACCCATTCCAGGTGTACATTTTTTATTTTTTCCTTTGGAGAAATCTGGCTTCAAAAATAAACAAACAGCAGCAACTATCAGCTTTATATACATTTGGAAGAGGTTGCATAGCAACAACTTCAGAGCTATCTTCCTTCTTCCTGGAAATTTATTTCTGTCAGGTTGACTGGTGGGATTAATTACCTGCTTTGCTACCTTTTGTCTCTCGTGCTTTGAAATTCACATCTGGAAGAAATGGGATTTTTCAAAAAAATATTTTCCATTGCTCTATAAAAAGAGATTCTTATCACACTAAATACAAATGCATATTAGATGCAGATGCTACAGCCATCACTTGTAATTGGTGATTATAACAATCAGTTGGAATACACAAGGCTTAGCTCAAGTCCCTGCCATAAGCCTGGGTATGACTTTTCGAAATCCCAGGTAATAATTTCAATGGACTATTGAATAAGGAAAAGTAGGTCTATAATTTCCCACAAATGACATGTACGCTACTCATTACACTATTACACTATTGTACTCCTGAGTAATATAGAACAGATGTCTCTCACTTGAGATCTTCAGCTGAGAAACCAACCTAACAAAACTGGGAAACATTCTATGAATAACTTCAGTTTCAGCAAGTTTACAGTTTTTGTAAAAAAATAACATGAAAATTCTTGTCTACTTGTTGCTACAGTTTCATTACCAGACTACAGTTGACATTAAACTTAGGTAAACAGAGTGTATATGCGCCTAGCATGAAAATAAAGATTTTATTTCTTAATTACTAGACTGGAACTCCAAACAAGTGAATTTACCTTTCTATTGTATTCCATTGATTCTGTTGCAACCACCATCACATGATGACCAGCACTTGAGATTTGGGACTTTAGATCTCTGTTCACATACTGTCCATGTGAACGCATCAATTAAAAATATCTTGTTTATAAGCTACATGAGTAACTGAGAGATATTGAGCCACCTAAAGCAAAGAAAATTCTTAGGTGTTCTTAACAAGACTCAAATTCATCATTCTCAGGTACTAACCTTTGGAGATTTTTGTTGTACAACGCAGAGAACCTGTGTTAGGCTAGGACTAATTCTTTATGCCACAGAAAACCCTGTGTACTGTGGACAGCAATCAATGCACAGAGGATTTGGCATCTGGTGCTACACTTAATTGGTTTATTCTCTTTATAAGATTTTTTAATATACAACAGATTCAGCAACAAATTTTTAATCTTCATTATATTTGTACTCGATTTTTTCAAAAGACTGGATTAAATAATCTACATAATATGACAATACATTCATTTTAAAAGACAGGCTCAAATATGAAGAGAAGCAAAATAAGTAAATAAAAAAGCAAGTTTATATCATGTTTATTAAAGCAGCATTTCAGCTCTATCCAAGTAAATTTTTTAGAACCATAGTTTATTGTTGTTGTCATTTAAAAAAAGAGAGCTTTATATGCAGAAGTTTGAGACTGTCCCATGAAAGTAAAATATTCCCAATATAAAGAACCCAGAGAGATACTCTTCATCTTCTGCTGCTGTATTTTATAAGTTTTCTGCTGTGCGTTACTAAGGTATGAAAGATAAACCAGTCTCTGTGATTTACTTGGAATAATTCTTCCTGCTTTCATAAGATCAACAACATAATCTATCTATGTCCTGGCTGGTCAGCCATTTGATCCTTTGCCTAGTCAAAAGTATATCATTTGTCTGAATCTTCTTGCTTTCACCGTTTTTCAAACCAAGCTCTAACACACAGCTTTGCCTTAACAAGCTTTTCAATGTCATTTCTTTGCCAACTATTATTTTACTGCTGACTCCATTCAACACATCTTCTAAGATATTATTCTCATCTTAAAAAGTTCCACCTGAAGTTGCTTCACACTTCCTTTTTAAATTATTTTCAACTAAATATAGCTGTGATCTACATACAGTTTTATTGTATATCCCTAAGTGTATAGAAGATAGATCAAAATCACAAACTCAGTATTTTTCAAGAGGAAAAATCTAAGTATTTAAAAAATAACTACTACATATATCTGAAAAGAGCAGTAAAGTGGGCAAAGACATAATAAAGTTAAATTCAGTCACAAAAGATAGCATAATGAACTTAACCTCAAATCTCTTTGAAATTGACTTAAAAGAATGCTGACATCTTCAAAAACTTAAGTTAGATTTACCAATTCTAAATCAATTTACATACAACAGATTTTGTTACCCCTTATATCTGTACAGCTATTTCTTCTACTCTTGCAGATCTGCAAGGATTTTCAAGTTAAATAAACTGTAATTCCTCTCCATAATAGCACTGGAGAACTGAGATGAGCAATGCCAACTTTAAATGCAATTACTTACTTTTATAAATTTCAGAATATGACAAATCTTTCTGATGCATGTGATGCTTTGGTAGTTTTCCTCAGACTAGACTTTCAGAATTAGGTTACTGCACGTTCTGATAAAAAACCTTACAAACACTTCATACTGTCACAATGAGCCAGAACACTGTCATTAAAAAAACCCAAACCAACCAAACAGTACAAATGGTCCTCTACAATAAAAGCGATTAGTGGACAAACTGTAAAAGGGTTCATAAACTTTCAGTCTTTCAAATCTTATAAGTTTAAGTATGGAAAAGAAACCTCTTTGCAGGATGAGAGTCTAAAATATTTTCAAGAGTATACAAGAACTTTGAGCATTAACACTGACTTGTTTTGTATTCAGAGTGACCTGTGAAATGTTGAGAACACAAGAAGATACGTTAACCAAAATACAATGTGGGATAAGCAATAAGAATGTGGAATGTGAATAATGGTAAATTACTTCATGCCTGGTATGTTGTTAAAGACAAGTACCATTGGTGCAACGAGGTATGAAATAATACTTCATAGTTGACACACAGCAGCGTCTTATTGCAATTATGACTTTGTTTTGTAAACTGTGATTTTTTTTAAAGTGTATGTTAGTAAATAAGGTCTGTAAATTACAACTAGTTCTTTTTGCAATCATTGGATCACTTAATTTCTACCATTTATTTTTCATGACAATGCTTATATTTTTAATTTCTGGAGGTATTGAAAAGATGTGTAGATGTAGTGCTGAGGGACATGGTTTAGTGGTAACTTGGAAGTGCTAGGTTAATGGTTGGACTTAATGATCTTAAAAGCCTCTTCTGCTCATAACTATTCTATGATTCTATGACAATTAAGTATGTCTTTGATTAAAATAATACATAGAGTTCACAGAATCACAGAATATCAGGGACTGGAAGGGACCCTAGTCCAATCCCCCTGCCAGAGCAGGAACACCTAGATCAAGAACGCATCCCGTGGTTTTGAATATCTCCAGAGAAGGAGACTCCACAACCTCTCTGGGCAGCCTGTTCCAGTGTTCTGTCACCCTCACCGTGAAGTAGTTTTTCCTCATATTTAAGTGGAACCTCCTATGTTCCAGCTTGCACCCATTGTCCCTTGTCCTATCACATTGCCTGTCACTGAGAAGAGCCTGGCTCCATCCTCCTGACACTCACCCTTTACATATTTATAAATATTAATGAGGTCCTCCCTCATCCTTCTCTTCTCCAAGCTAAAGAGACCCAGCTCCCTCAGTCTTTCCTTGTTATGACTTTCAAATCTTTTTAAAGAGTATTACAAATTTTTCTTTCCATTTCAATGGTCACCTTTTTCCCTTTCTTAGTTAGAGTTCTTTTAACATTTAAATAGAATTTTTAAAAAAATAATTTCTGGTTATTTGATTTGTAATCAGTTTAAGGCATAACTGTTGTTGTGAACTACCTTTGTCTAAGCAGTGGTACTGAGACAGATTGTGTCTCTATCTTTTTATAACTACGTGGACATAAACATATAACATTTAGGCTTGGTCTTGAGGTGGTCAACTAGCCTGAGCCACTGCAACCAGCCTTCTTTAACATCCTTATCCACACCAAATTGACCCATATTGTGATTCTTATTTCTTGAGCCTGAGTTCTGTCTTAAGTTTTCTTGCAGAGATTATCAGGTATTAATCTAAAAAATAGTTGTCTGTATGTCCCTACAGAGTTGTTTTTTCTCATAGGCAGTAGAAAGAAAAATGGAGGCACAAAGAGATGTAACTCAAAACAGACAAATTTCTTGTGCTTGAAGACTACCCTGTATCTAATCTCCAGCCACTTCAGTGGGAAGGTTAGGGAGTAAGCAGTGAGAAGCCAGGTTTATATGCAAGAGTTCAGCAAAGCCTGCAGGCTCTGAAAAAACGAGATTACGGTTGAAGCCTTAAAAGTTTCATTTGAAGACAAGCCTTATAAAAAACATGGCCTGTATGACAACCTTATGTGGGGGTGCTTGCATGGCTCACCTTTGGCAGATGGCCTGCGTAACATTTCTCAAGAATATGTGGTCAGATACTACGTGTGAATCAACTACAGCAAATTACCTGGGAGGGCATCTGCCCCACACTGGTTGTGTTGAAGAGGAAGATAACAATCAGGAAGATAACAATCAGATGGATTAGGCAGTTACCAAGGAATTACCAAGGGATTCTGGTGGATTAGGGCAGGCAGGGGGTGTGTGCAGGGAGAAAATATTAAAAAATAAAATAAAATAAAATAAAATGTAAAATGGTGGGGTCATCTTGAAATGCAGCATAAAAGAAACACAAACATCTATAATGGATTAAAGACCCCATGGATGAAATAGGATGGGTGCTAGCTGCTGGCAGCAGTGGGGGCTGCCCTGGAGCTGGAGTGACCATATCTGCCCAGGGGTTGCAGAGGGCTCTTGCATACCCAAGAGGGGATGGAGGGTGGGGGGTGTCTGTGACTGTGTGGGTGTGAGCTGGGGGACAGGGGTTTTATCTTAGTCTTAGTGGTTGGAAG
>VXBJ01005934.1:98505-230808 GCA_013400055.1 Nycticryphes semicollaris | reverse complement strand
AGAGGGCAATAAGGTCTCCCCAAAGTTTTATAACTTTGGTGGATTAGCTATGGAAGGGTATTCAGAAATTTGTGTTGTGTGTGCCTGGCATTGCAGTTTATCTTGGCTTTTTCAGTTGTTCCTGAATGTTCAGTTCTGAGTCTCACATAATTATGCCATGCATAAATCAAATAGCTTTGATCCTCATTTGATATGACTATGTGAACTGAGCGTTTTTTTTCCCTGCAACATGCTATATAGTGTGCACCCATACATATAACCAAACCAAACACGCATGACTTGTCAAACTAGCCTGGCAGCTGTGTGATCCACATCAGCTAACCATTGGCTTTTCATGCACACTTGACTAAGACTGCTAAGCACTGCATCTCAGCCTGTGAGGATTGAAGAAAAAGGAAATAATACATGCTGGAGGGATTGCTGGGAGAAAAGGGGCATTGGGAGTGAATGAGGGGGTTGAAGAAAAGTAGCATATATGTGCCTACGAAGGATTACAGGGTGGAGGAAAAAGAAATGAGATGAATCAAAGTTTGCAGCAGGAATGGAAAACAGTGCTATAAAAAAAAAAAAAAACCAACCCATTTTTTTTTAAAAGGGAGGGGAAAAGCTGTCACTTTTAATGGCTCACCTGCTCCTTAACTAGGCATTGCAGAATAGTTGTAGATCTGAGGAAGCCAATATATTCAGTCTTTATTAAGACTACGCAGATCTGGCTCAAATGTCCTGTTTCTAGGGAGAGTTGCACACCCATTTCCTTTCTGGTCTCTGAGGAATTCCAGAGAAAAGGATCGATCCTCGTCTTCAGAGAAACCTCAAGCCTATTCGTCTAGAATATCACTGTGGTATTTGGTGAAATAAATTGGTATCGGTTTCCTTGATCAGCTTTGTCAAAAGGGTGTGAAAATACATGGATGCTCGATGCTTTTAAATGGCCATGAAGCACTGCTAACATGACCATAGTTTTCTTATTCATGTCATCCCACCGAAAAAATGCAGCAGGGTAATTATAAATAGTTAATTCTTGGGAGTTTCAACTGCGTAAAATTATACTGAGATAGAACTCTCATTCTAAATTTATGCTGGTTAAGATGTTGCTCGACTTCATAAGGATGTGTGTGTCTTGCTAGATTAAGCCCAGTTTTATACATAAAAGGGGATTTCCTTTGGGATATTTAATTAGGATGAATATGACTTGAATTACAATAAAAATTTCAAACAGAATTAATTCATTCAGTTCTATTGCTGGTGTTTTCAGGATTCCATTCTCATCCATGAGGTCTACATTGAAATACTCTACAATCTGGGACTTGCAATTACATCTTCACTAATTTATAAGTAGAATTATGTGTTTGAATTCATATATCACACATCTTGCTAGAAAAAGTTGTTTCTGAAACTATGTCTTTATAAATCTTGGAAGGACTCATGAGGACTGTTCAGCTGCTTCATGACAATAGCTACTTAGAATATTTCTCTACAGCTGGAAAATTATGCACAAGCGTGAGTCAAAATGACAAGAGGGACCCCTGGGATATTCTTTGGAATGGATTTTAATAGCACAGTTATATCAAGCTTTGCATTTAGAACAGCATAATATCAGAATGATTACTAAACAAGGTATTTTTCATGCATGCAACATAGCAAATCTCTTTCAGATTGTATCAAGAAAGCTAAATTCATTGATCTGAAAATTTTGGTAAATGTTACAGTCCTGCATAAATTACATTTTCTTGTATTATTCCTATTTCAGGGGGAAGATAAAAAACTGCTTTGAATAAACGTGATAGAGTATAAATGAAGAAAAGTTACACTTAGGTTAAAGCTATTCTGATTACCCAGAAATAAGATGTGAAATATTTTACTTAATGCACAATAGATATGACAAGCCTCTGATGCTTCTCCCTCCTGAGCAGAGAGGGTGAATTTGTATTAGTCAGGGGATTTTATCTATTCACCTTATTTTAAATGCATAGGTCTGGAAAAACTGAGTATCTACAAGTCTTCTGAGGAAAATTCCTGGAGCTTTGTTCTGCCTTCTCCTTCCTTAATTCTCATGCAGCCTATATGAGAGGAGAGATGCCCTTATGTAAATTTCATTTAATTATGTTGCAGTCTTTTGCATCTCTTGGGTCATATTCAATTTACCCAAGGAATTTATGGTCATTACCAAAAGGGTTAGATACAATAATAGCTGTTATTTATTTGAATTGTGAAGCTGCAGTCAGTGCCTCATTTCTGCATCACTGAGGGTTTCTTCTAAAGTGTACATGTACACACATATGTGCAACACTTGAGCTCTCCCCAAACACTTAACTACAATTTTCAGTCGTCTGTATATTGAATCTGTATATTGATTATCAAAGAAAAATAAATCTGTGTAATTAGGTGTTTTAAATAAAAATTGACTTATATACTCAACATGCTTTATCATACTTCATTTTTGCATAAGATCCTATAAATAAAACTGTTGCTGTCATGATATTTTCTGTGGTATTACCTCAGGTAAATATGTACAATAAGACAGTGGACCTAGTTTTCTTGTCCAATCTTCCATTTCTTCGCTGAGATATTATTTTCCAACCTGCTACAATCATTCAGGTAGTTTTGTTTGAAGCAATTTTAAAAATCCATGAAGCTTGCTAAGTACAGTGTTCAGTGTATACAGTAAGCTAACAAGTAAATGCTTTGCTGTACGTCTAAACAGTATTCATTTTCAGACAAAAAGTATAGCCTTACAGATGAACAAGCATTTTAATTCCAGTTAATCAATTTTTTCACAGTCTTATTCACTGTTAACTCGTCATATACAATTCAATACAATATTTTTCACTAGATTTTGAAACCTGGTAGTCATCCAAGTAAATGAACTTCTCTGTCAACGTACCTTAATGAAGGGTGTGACTAGACTTTATATAAACTTATCAGGGGTGTATTAAATATTGATCTCCTAGTGTGCTGGAGCAGATCATGTGCTCGTTTAATCAATTAGTTCTTTATTTTAGGATTAATTTTTCTGCACACTTGAATACAAAGTTCACTGTAACTAAGCAATTTGTAACTCTAGTTTTAAATGGAAGACCAGGCAGCAATATTCTTTCGTTAGAGTCCTAAACTACACAATTTCTGTAACATTTTCACATTTGTGTATTTCATATGCAGACTCAAAAGCATGTAATACTATGATTCAAATGTACACGGGACATGACTGAAGGATCCCATGATTAAGAATCAGGACTAGATTAGTGATAAGACCTTGCTAAGACCTGGCTAAGACCTTGCTAAGCATTGAGCGTTTGACAAAGAAAAAAAATTTCAGAAGTTTACCAACACAGTGATCATGAAATATATACTAAAAATTATCTTCAGATAAACTGCCACAGGACTGAGCCTGGGCATATGCCATCATTTTCAACCAAGTTCTGTCCTCCAAGTACACCTCCCAGAGGCTGCTTCTCCCTCTTCCTAAAGTCAGGATATTTGTAGCAAAAATCATTCTAGTGGTAGGAGCCTCCATGCAAATCTGAATCTGAAAATCTATCCCCCTATTCTTCCCCTTCCCTTTCACTGCATTTTAGAGAGCATAAACTGCTTGTTTCCTGGCCTTGAATGAACCACCACTGTACAACTGAGCCAGGTGATACTGGAAGGACAGCACACTCTTGACCTTAGAAAAGAGTACCAAAAAAAATACAAAGTGTTCCTGTAATAAGTAAGTGGATAGGTCTGAAATACTTTCTGTGAATTTTGCAATGTTGTCTACTTTAGACTGACTTTCCAAGTTTTTTATGTGATTATACTATATGGTTGCATATTCATGCTCTTTAGCTATTACTTTCTTAATAACTTTCAAATTTATTGCTCAAATCTAACCAATGAGATAGAAGTTTCAAGGATTATATCCTCATATAAATGAATAAATGCAAAAGACATTTACAACTGCCTCTAATGAATAAAAATGTTAATAATCTCACTCAGGCCTATACAACTCCACAAAGAGAGAATTTTCTGTGGCACTGTCCTTCAAGGTATGCCTGAATTTTTCTCAGTTCTTCTCAGAGTTACTTTTGTTTACCACTCAGAGAGGAAGAAATAAAGAAGCCAGCTCAAGGATTAACACCTTTCTTATATGGTTTTGTAGCTGTAGATTTAATTGGACATCTTCTACCATCTTTAATACCTTCCTGACAGTGGGCTTAAAGAAAGAAGGGGAATCAATGGACTCAAGGAAGTAATGGACCTGCCAGTTCTTTGAACACCTCTAAAAGCCATGATCTAGACAAGTGACCAAAGATAATGAAAGGAAAAAAGGCACCAGAGAGAGGAGACTGAAATCTCTTCTGAGGTATTTCATTGTGGTTTTTTTTTTCTTTCTTCTTTTTCTACCTTAGGTGCTTTTGTCTCTTGACTGTTTGTTGTAATTTACCACTATAAACAGAAGCTGCTATAATTAAACTGTGTAAGGATTACATATTTTCATTTTTCAAGCTCTTGCACTCAATAAAGGAAGTGCATTGTGATTAAAGTATTTGTGTTTTAACCTGGTGGGCAGCTAAGCCTCATATAGCTGCTCACTCACACCCTCCCCCTGTGGGATGAGGGAGATGATGAGAAGGGTAAAAGTAAGAAAGCTCGTGAGTGCAAATTAAGACAGTTTAACAGATAAAGCAATGGGGTTTTTTCCAATAAAGAACCTGCCGCTACAAATCTTTCTTTTTCTCTGACTTTTATTCTGATCTCCACTGTAATTATCCGACCATTAGCAATGAAGTGCAATTAAGACATATTCTTGACTTGATTTAGAATTTGGTCTACCAACATTAGATCTTCTGCTGTTTATGTTTAACACCCCAGTAAATACCAGGATACAGAGAGACCACTCTTATTTCAACTCTCATACTCTGTACTTTTTAGAACTTCTGAAAAAAGACAACTTATTATCTGTATCACAGAGTTATCTAATTTGAGCTAGATTCAGACAAAAACATTTCATTTAGAAAACCCATAGTAAACCTTGACTGCATAAAGTGAAGTTTCAGGGAAGGAAATGTCTTCAAAAAGGCAAACTTTGTACCCCTCTTTGCTTTACTTGGTTTTCCTTTTGCATTTCTCAGTCTTCTTTGTAATGATGCCAGGCTAATTGGATTAATTTCTTCCTCGCATCATTCAAACTCTCTCCGTGCTGTAATTCCAGTATGCAGCCTGTACTGCTGCACAGAACAAAAGCACTGCATTCTCCTCATCTGCGAGTGTCTCACCACTTCTACCTGACCTTTTTGACTTAAGTACACATATAATAGAATCAAATCAGACAGAAGATGACAGCATTGGTACGTTATTCTTATTGATAGCTGATCTGTACTTTGGAATTTAACTGATCACAGGATAGAACAAAAACAGCGAGCAACAGTAAAGGAATAGTAAAATGGAAAAAGAAGATATATATATGGAGGATGTTACTGAAAGCAGTAAACTGACATATTTTCCTCCCATATAGAAATATGTGGCAAAACAGGACTAATAGAAATGGAGGCAGGGTATGCAATGGACTTGGCACACCAACAGAAATGCCAAAAGAAATTTCTCACATAGGAGGATAGTTTAGAAATTACAAGGGAAAATATAATTAGAGTACTACTAAAGGAGGCTGGGCAGGATGCGTGGGTGGGAGATAAAAAGAGAAAACTGAAAACAAAGGACCAAATAAGAAGAACTGAATAGTCTGATCTGAAAACATCAGACTGCAACATGCAATGGCAAAGCACAAAAGCTGACTGGGAGATAGAAGATAAACTACAAAAAAAAAAAAAATAATGGGCAAATAAGAACTAGCGAGAAGAATGTATTTTGTAGGACAGTTAGATAAAAATAACAGATATTAAGAAAAAAACAGAGAAGGACAGGAAAGAAGAAAATAGTTCTTATCAAAGTGAGGGGATGCTAAACAGTCCATGTGCTGTCCAGTCATTCTCACTACCTAATGCAGCAGTATTCAGACAACAGTATTTTGGGTCAAAATACACGACAATTAGGGCTAAACATCCAATAATCATTGAAACAAAAGTTGATGAGCCTGAATATCCATCTAAGGAATATAGTTCTTGGCAATTTCCTCCCCTGTCAGGTGTTGACTCAACAGTAGTGAATAGAAGGAAAGGGGAAATAAATTAGAGTAGTAGCTAGAAAGGTATTCTTATTTCTCTTCAGATATGTGATTCACAGTTCTTGAAACTCTAGGGGAATTGAAGATTTTCTTCTTCATACAGGTTTGGATTATAGCAATGCATTCCATGTATAGGGCATCTGTCAGCCAAAGTCCTTTCATCTTGAGGGAAATCCAAGAATGTAGTAGTTACCCTACAGGCAGAGGGAAGAGAGCAGACCAGTGCCATACCAATTATACCATTTCTCAGAGGAATCCATTACAAGCACTTAAACTCCATCAATTCTGCTTCATAAAGGCAGTGTGTGTCAAAAGCTGAAAGTCACCAGTTGAATTCTGAGCTGCAGATCTTCACTCTCAAGGCTTTGGAGGAACAGAATATGACTGATGCCTCCCATAGTGATGAAAAATCTTCTTTGAAATGCTAACAATCATGTTGCGTGTCCCATATTTCTCTATTTGTGCATACATGCAGCTAATGATGGATAAAATATGCACAGAAAAAGAGCTATAGTAATGTTTTTCACATTTAAAAAAAAAAAAAAAACCCTAACAGAACAAAGTCAATGAAAACGTTTTTATACTTTACTTTGAATTTAAATTGTTTTCTTTTTGTCCCTCCCTGGTTTGTGCTCATTAATAATGATGACTATCTGTTGAAAATTGTGTCTTTATAACCTTTCATGTATCTCTGTCATTCACCTTTTGGCCAAGAACCACTGGGAATTTTATATGGGATACTAATCAGTCCTTGGAGAGAGGAAGAATTTCCTCTAAGGCAGGTAGCAAGGCCCCTGTTCTGTTCTTACACAGCTAGGAAAGAGGTAGATGGTCACACCACAGCAGAATAATTTAGACTTGAGGGGACCTCTGGAGGTCATCTCATCCAAATCCCTGCTCAAAGCAGGGTCAACTTTTAAGTTCAGTCAGGTTGCTAAGGGCTTTGTCAAGTTTTTCTCTGGATATATCTGCAGATGGAGATTCCACAGCCTAAGGCAACCTCTTCCACACCTTAACCATTCTCTTTGTGGATATTTTTGTCCTTCCTTGAGCTGGATTTTTTCTTGCTATAGTTTGTGTCCACTGCTCACTGCTTCTTGTCCTTTTACTGTACACCTCTGAACTACGGCTGCCTCCATCTTCTCTATAACTTCCTTTTCAAGAGTAAATGACAGCAGCCAGGTCTTAGCCTTGTCTTTGTCAGATTGAAAAGAATCGGTCCTTTCAGACTCTTTCTGTGTCACACTGTCACCTAAGTGTCTTGGTAGCTCTCCGTTGAACTGCTTCAATTGTTTTGTGGGGCTCAATGGGGGCAGATGAACTGCTGGGAGATACACCTAAAGAAGGTATCTCAGACAATCTGTCAATACTAAAGGTCCAGAAGGCTTTCAAAGATACAATTTTCCTGTAACAGATTATTAAAAATTGCTTCTAATTTTAGGAATCTTCCAAGTTTGTCCGTGCAAAGTTCAATGAGCTGAATGGAGAGAAGTCGCTCTGCCTATTTGAGTGAGAGCAAGGAGAAAGAAGAAATTATTTTCAGCTGCTTGAAGTGCAAGTATAACATGGCAAGAGTGGGAAGCTACATTACTTACCCTTTTTATTCAGTACTCATTTCAATGATACCACTATCTGTGCCTCAGAAGACACAAAGCACCACGCTCCAAAAGAACATAACTACTGAAGACACCATCTTATGCCAACCCAAGTTCTCCAAAGACCCTTGCAAATATATTCCCTTACAAAGTGCTACCACTGAACATTAAGTAGGTGCCCTTATTCAAACCAGAACCTGCTAACATAGCGATGTGAAAGTCCACTGAAATCAGAGACATTCCTCTCTTTCCACCAAATTTAGCTTGGGCTCACTGTGGCATCTACCCATCTTTTGCCTCAGCAAGAGAGAAATGCCTTCATCTGTGTACTTCCTCAGTAATTAAAAGTCTAGATTAATGCCAAGTAATAAAATTATTTACCAGGAAAAGCCACAGGGAACATTTCATTTTTTATGTTCTGTTTGTATTTAGTGCCAGAAAGAAAGGGACCTCGTAACAGAGAACGAAAATCAACGAACACCTCAGGCACCACTCTAAATTGGATGTGAATTGATAGAATAGGAAGAGGATGCAGTCATGCAAATATTTAAATGGAGTGACTTGCCTTAATCTATAAGGAACTCTATTCTCAGGTGTTTCAGTTCTTACCTCTAGATATTATCTCTATGTACTTTGTTAACTCAGAGCAACAGGAAAAAAAAAATCTGTCCCTTTGTTACAGACAGAGGGTATTGACTAAAGCTGCCTGGAAGAAAAATAATTTTATTACATCACACCCAGAGGAGGAGAGCCTATTTTCCATAATTTTTTTAAGCAACCGCTGTTTAAAATTATTCTTGAGATGGTTTGTTTACTTCTCTTCTCCATCCAAAAAACCCACAGAGGTTTACTTATCAAAACCCAGTTTTCACTAAACAATTGATAACAATCACAATTAAATTTAACCTGCAATTTGCAGTAGCTCAAGTTATGCCCCAAAGCTCTGTGGCATGTTCACTGCTGCTCCATCAAGTCTCATTCCTCATCAAACCTTGAAGTTTTGCATTCCCCTCGGACTGCATTTTCCTTTCTATTTTTTAATGCTGTGAACACTTCCAACACTACAGATGTAAATAATTTGTTCATTAATCAGTTTCCTCTGAATACCAACTTTGTTTATTTCTCTTGTAACTTGCCAAAGCAGGTTTTTTATTGTTGTTATTAAAATCCATTTACCTTGCAAAAAGTCAAAACCAGTATTGTTATTCCATTTTCTGGTCTCATTCTTACATGGTGGTACTTCTTGTTGAATAATATGAATGTAATATCCATAATGAAAATATAAAGACAAATTAAGTGCAATTTGTTAAACATACGCAATATGGCAGCATCCTGCTGAAAACACTACACAGATGTGGAAACAATTTAATTGTCAATATGTTATTTTCTCTGTAAAATAAGAGACCTGCTAAGAAGCAAGACATACACAACACTTGAGGTTAGTTCTTTCCTTTCTATTTCACCTTCATGAACATCACATCCATTAAGATAATGAACATGGGACACAAACCAAACAAGCTTACTCAACCCTTTCCTACTATGACTCTGTTCAATCACGGTGTTGAATTTATGTAATTAAAGTTATAATGGTCTTCAGATACATTAAAGAAAAAAATCCTCTGTCTTTATTCACTAGTTCCAATCTCATCAGAAATTAATTTCCAAACCAAGTTATAATCTCAATGAAAACATTCCTTTTCATTAAAAAACACATATGAAGTTCAGGAAGGATGCTCAAAGTCAAAGTGAAAGCACATTTGTACATTGATAAAGTTGGACTTTAAAGATGGGATCCCAAACACTACTGGCTTGTGACTTACCTTAGTGTTCTGAAAAGCAGGAGGGAAGGCATGCAAAGAACATGTCTACAGATTATTTTTATTCAGCGATGCTTTTAATGTAACATTCATGAAAATACATAATGAAGATATACAAGAAAATTATGTCTTCCTATAGTACAGCAAGTATATTTTTTCACAAAAATATAGCACTCCTAGTTACATTATCAGATACAAGACCAGCTTCTTCCAGAAAGTTGACTCATCTATGATTCCTTGTGAGTCCAGTTTAAAATGGGTTTTAGGATTTGTATTCTCACTGTCTCCAAAGTTCTGGAGCCAGTGACACAATCTCCCCCTCGTGCAAAGGCAGTGGTACAGTACCAGGTACTGATTCACTGCAACTTCTTGCCCAAATCCTATAGCTAAGACTATGAATATTCAATGCAAATGAAATCTGGATCCTTACTGTTTGCTAAATGGGATTAATTGCAGTAATATGGATGCTGGATTAGGAATAAGAAAAATTCACTTTTTACACATTGCAACTCAGGTTTGATTTGGTTGTGTGGTAGCTACAATCAAAGAAAAATGCAGCCCTCTTTCCTCAATTCTGATGCTGTATATCAAATGTAAATGCAAACAGAAAAGTGTCTGAGAAAGGCATTCCTGAGAAAAAGACTTGTAATAGCTCAGCTCTACAGATTTGTGTATATTAGCTGAAGTGTTATAGGGGCAGACCTTCTGCTGGTATTTCAGCTCCATTAACTTTCAATAGCACTATAACAAATTACATGAGCTCACAATGTGCCCCATGATGTTTAATATCTGACAACTGGAGAAAAGTGGATTAAAGGAAGATCAAAGACATACATGCTTCAAACTCTCTGTATATATCAGTGTGATTTTAAGCTTTTTTTTTTTTTTATTTTTTTTGTCGGTTTCATCCTTCATTTATTTTAAGCATCATATTCAAAGACAGTGAAACATTGCTTAACTGAGATTGGGAGCCAGTGTGATCATCCAGTTATACTGTAATACAGTGTATTAAATAGTTTTCTGCTTTCTTTAAAAAAACAAAAACAAAAACAAAACAAAAAAAAAACCAAAAGTTTGTTTAAAAATTAAAGCATTTTATGTGTTTATCATACTGTTGTCATGGTTTTACCCCAGCCATCAGCCAGTAGGTAGAACCATGCAGCTGCTTGGTCAATTCTTCCCCTTCCCACTAGAAGGGTAGGAAGAAGAGGTGGGTAAAGGAAAAATAGAAAATGAACTCATGGGTTGAGATAAAGACAGTTTAATAGAGTAATAATGGAAAAGTAAAATAACAATAATCATCATCGTCATTACAGAATACACAAGACAAAGTAATACAACAGAAGTCATTCTCACCACCTGGTGAATTGGTTGCCAATCCCACTCCAAAGAGTGATTGTGGATTCCCACCCCTCAGCCAATCCTCATTTATATACTGTACCTATGGAGCCCTGCTTTCTTGGAAATGGCTGAACACCTGCCTGCTTATGGGAAGCAGTGAATGAATTCCTTATTTTGCTTTGCTTGCCTGCACACTCTTTTTGTTTTACTTATTAAACTGCCTTTATCTTGACTCACAAGTTGTTCCTCCCTTTTCCTATTCTCTTCCCCATCCCACCAAGAGGGAGTAAGCAAGCAGCTGCATGGTCCTAGCTGCCAGCTCAGGTTAAGCCGTGACACATGTCCTTATTCAAAATGTAGTGAAGTTGTAATAAAGCTGTTTCAGCCTCTTTAAATTCTTTTTGTGAATCCAAGTACACACTGGAAACTTTCATGTTTCCTACTCTTTAAATCGCATGTAAATAAACCAAAAACTTTCCTAAAATGAACTGAAACTTAGACTAGAAGATTTTTTAACTGAACCAAGTTATCAAGCTAGACATTCAAGTGCACCTATCTCATATGGCTGTCACAGACAAAGTCTGTTTATAAGAGCTCTGTTTTCCAGGAAACAGGTGTCTGAAAATTTTCATTTGCTTGAAAATTACTTGAGACAGAATTGAGATGCTTCTCTGTATAGCCTTTATTGGCAGAAATTTGTTGATATTAATTCATCATATCCTTTATTAACAGCTATGCGGAGTCTATAGGAAGGTCATGCAACAGGTTTATCCTGGATTCTTCAAAGTATAGTAAGAGATTTTACCTTTTTCTAGCCCTTTCACCTTTGCCTCTGCACCAGCAAGTATTGCAGTCATTTTATTCCTTCTCCACTGAGGAACAACCACCAACACAAAGGGCTGGATTGTGCCAAGATAAACACCAAGCTCCTCACATTTAAAAACAAAGTCAGTGTTATGAACAACTACAAATTAAATGAGAAAGCTGCTGTGCAGTCATCTCATTACTACCGACTGACAGCAAAATGAAGGCCGAGCAGTTTAGTGACCCACTTACATGAAATAAGATCATGTAAATCTTTTTTTGTCTTCAAGTGCCTTCATTCTGTTTGCATATTACTTGCTATATGTCCTAGTAATAAGAAAGCAGATTAGAAAAAACTTTTAGGACTTTTCTCATTGTGGAGAAGATTATTCCTAGTAATTTATACACTTAGATTTCTAATTCATCAATGTGTTTCCCACGCAAATTTTAGTAATAGACTTGTAGTACCTGTTTCAAGTTACACAAAGTCTGGTGGGAGAGTCTGAAACCAAGGTCAAAGCATAACGATTAGTGTATAAGGAGGTACTGGAATGAGAGCCACGTGTGGAAAGAGTAAAGAATATGGTAGTGAGTAAAGAGTCAAAAATTGGTTCCAGCTTCTCCTTCTAGACTGTTTCTTCACTAAATTAGTAAATTAGTTATTAGATTATAATCACACAATTATAATAAAGCTGGATCCCACAAAGAAAAAGAGGTAAACTGAGTGGAAAATGCAAGAAAAGTTGACCCATTTCAATTATTGTTAAGCGTGAACCTAAATTCATAGGGCTGGGGAGAGGTAAAGGGCCAAAACTCTAGAGCTGCAAAGAACACTGTTTTTCTAGTTGCATCTGGAATAAACTTAATTTGAATAATCAGCCTATTACAAGGTATGATTTTTGATTTTTATGAGATTCCTCACTATGTGATATTGCTGGATGCCACATTAATACTTTAAGACACAAAGATTTAAACTCAGCAGCTTTCTAGGAAGCACATAGAAGGCTGGAGGAAAATCAGGATTAGATGATATCAGTAAGCAGAGAGATTAGCTACAGTCCCACTATGAGGAAACATTCGTAGCTGTTTATATTTAAGAAAAGGGTGAGGGATCATTTGTTTGAATAAAGCAACTATGGCAAAAAAAAAATAATTAGCAAGTCAAAACTACATATTAACCATTTTTTTCACTCCCCTGTGAATTAAGTCACTGTGTTGGTGAGACTAGAATAATAGTTTTCAAATATATTCACTATATATCAGCAGGACTCAGCTTTCATTTGAACTGGATGCAAATTGTCCTCCACTTGAATCCTCACTTTTAAAATAAATCTTCAGCAGAACTGCACACAAATCCGAACTGTTCAGAGATTCATATCTTCTATTATTAAGACAAAGTATTTTACAGTATAATTCATACATTTATATTGGGGTCAGAAAAGTCACTTATTAGGATATACTTTGTATCAGAATGTGACAATTTAGTTGAAAACAATTAAGAAAAACTATGTTTTATTGCATAGTGTCAATAATGAAATGGAATATTTTTCGTTCTTTTCCCTTTTCCCGTCTTCTTTTGGCTCATCTCCTAGGAATCTCTGAAAAGATGGGGGTTTTATTTAGATGACCTACATTTCCACAATTATGTTTAGTAAAACTGATGAAATTGTTCTTGGCCTGCTTTTTCCAAAGGAAAAAGGAAGTCTGGTATTTGAATATATATCCAAAATGTGTCTTTGGGAAACTGACAGTTTTGACATTTATCAAAAGAAGATTTCATGTGCCTTTATGCTGAAAAGGCCATTAAATACGGATCTTTATATATCTGTAGATCTTTATAGATCTTTTAAAAAGGACACCAGTTTATTTACAGACCTCAGCACTGGCTTTCTATAGGAAATATGCAGCATCTTAAACTAAATCTCTTATCAGCAAGACGACTTTTCATAAATGGAGGCATTCAAAGCTAATTGCACTTCACGGATGTATATTTGAATACGTTACATGACTTGATAAAACATGTTACCTTCCTTCTGAACTCCTACAATGATACAGCTTACAAAATGTCCTGTACCATTTTCTTGTGAAGAAATTACTGTGCTTACACATATGTACAGTTGCCAGCTGGAATATCGAGAACCCAAGATAGCAAACTTTTCAGACTACATCTAGTAATTACTAATTAGAAAAGGAAGGGAAGATGGAAGATTTACAGTTAGCTTTGGGAGAATTTGGACCTGCATGTAGTCCCAGTGCTCATTTCTCACTGCTGAAACTTCCTTGTAGCTCTAATGATGGGACTTAGGCTGGAAAACCATGAGGGACCACCAGGGACTGTCTCACTTGTGTCAGTTCCATCCAGCCTTGCTGGGTGATAAACGACTAGTGAATTTCTGTGTCTTATATGTACAGGCTTTGAAAGTACAAACAGTGATACCATTTTTGCTATCTAGATAGTGAAAACAGGGTCTTACTGAAGTTAATCCATTTATGCCATCAATCAGCCTCAATTAAGTTTGACATCATCTTAGCAGACAGCGCAGACTCCAGGAAGATCAGAATGAAGTTCTGCAGGAGCACCAGGAGGGCACGTTACTGGTCACCAAAAAAACATTTGCATGCTCATTTAATTTTTTGCACCTGAACAGCTCCACTAAACTGAGGAGTAGGGCGTACTGATATTTAAGAGTTTAAGTACCCTTGTAAATATTTGCAGAATCTGTGCCCGTAGGCTTCACTTATCTTGCCATTTCAAATGATCACATCACACTTACCTGTTATTCAGAATAGCCAACAATGCACAGTAATCGTAATAAATTTATTATGTGAATAATTTTTTAGGAGGAGTGTTAAAAATCTTTTAGAGCATAAAATGCATCTTACAAAATGTCTAATGTTGGTGGCTCTCTCACATTTCTGTAACTGAAATGGGCCTAATTCAAAATGTTGTTCAGAAACTGTCTTCTGGACTGAGAATATGAATACCAGGTTTAAGTCCAATGAGGATTAAATGAGATTTAATAATGGAAACACTGTCAGCTCTTTAACGATAGCAGAGCTTCCAGGCACAGCAATAATACTAGCAACAGTTGTTTGCAGATGTTCTTGTCATTTTAATCATCCATTTAACAGAATTAGCAATGATCCTCAGTTGTCTTTAGTATTCTGTTCGCAAACTGTTACATTGTGAAAAGATGAGGGAGTCATGACAGTTTAATAGAAAAAAAATTAGGTCTTTTTAAAATTTATCACTTACAGTATTCAAATGTGGAGTGCTGGTAAAAGGTATTAAAACTTTCATTTCATGAACATTTCCCTTATACTTTTTTACTGCAATTTTTATCTAAAACAAAGTAAGACTACTTGCCTTCTGTAGCTGTTACTGCTAGGCATTCTTGCACAGTAATACCATGTGTAGCACATAATACCAGATTAGCCATTGCAGCCATTGCCTTTAGTTTTATCAATTATGTATCAAGCATATCTTAAAAGTCATATTGAGATCTAATTGAGGAATGAAAATAACCTCCACAGAGTTAGAGAACAGACAAAAAATATACTCTTGTAAACCCAGATTTTGTTTCTTCAGTAGTTCTCTCTATTCTGCAACTTTGTCTAGACATTTTCTAGCTAGTTTTGTTCTAGATAGGATCAGGTACTAAAGGATTCAGCTGCAACAGCTATGAAAGGCACACATAAGGTGCCAGCTGAGCATAGAAAGCCCCAATTATCACGGCTAAATTGCTGTCTGTCCCCAGGCAAGCTAGTTTTAAAACAGTGTTGGCATGTTTACACATGGTGCAGTCAAGCTGCTAGACTGAAACACAAACACATTAAAGTTGTGCTGCAAGTGAACAGAGAGATCATATAGCCTGAGAATTATGGCCATACTTTCATGCTTCAAGACATCTTCTTAAATACTTATTACCATTAAAACATTGCCTGCAGTCCAGCCAAGAATCAGACTCCCTCTTGTGTGAAGCATGGTGTAACCAAAGAATAGGACTGGATGCTCCTTGAGGCAGGATTTAACAAAATCTCTAAGTTTGCACATGATACTAAGCTTATTTTTGTCAGGTGGCAGTAACAAGGCACTCCAGAAGGAAATCACAAAAGCGAGTGGGCAAACAGATGATCTTCATTGCAGATGAATATCAGATAATAATACATCAAGGGAAAAACAATTGAAACAGTGCCTACACAAAGGTGACATCAGAAGCAGCAGTTGCAATTCAGAAATGAAACTTTAGGTTCATTAACAGTTTACTGAAATAATCAGTTCTGTATGCAACGGCAGACAAAAAAAAGCCAACGAGGCTTTTGGGAAGCATATTGAGAAGACGACAAATGTATCATTTTGGTGCCACAAACCTGAGAAGCACCCGTATCTCGAATAGCGTGTATTGCTCTGGTCCCTGCATGTCAAGAAGGAGATAGCAACAGCAGAGACCAGCTGAAATGCTAAAAGCAATAAAGCAGCTGTCTTACAAGGAGAGACTCAAAAGCCTGAGACACTTCAATGTGGAGAGCAAAGGGTTAAGAGGTATGATCACAGTTTACAAAACTCATAGTGGCAGTGGCTAAGACAAATACCAAACCAAATTCATTAAATTGCTCAGTAGTAACTCAATTTTGAACAGATAAAAGAATATTTCTTTTTACAGAATTTCTCATATATTTCTCATATTTCTCTCCAGATGTAGTGAATTTCTGGAATGTGCTGCCACAGGAGGTTTTCAAAGCAGACAGCATCAGCAGGTTTGGGAAGGGATTAAAAAAATTCATGGGCAATAAATTCATAAATTCATATGGGTAAGGAATAGTAAAGGGTGTATCCTCTTCCATCTCTAACAAAACAGCTATAGGTGCCAAAGTACCTACACTGAGAACAGACCACAGAAAGTGGTGCTCTTTCTAAATTGCTTGTCCTGTTGCTTCTACTTTTTTTTCCCCATTTCTAGAAGAACTGCAATCACTATAATATGCAGCACACAGAAAGCTAGCTTCCAGTCCCAGCCCCAAAAATATACAGTTTCCAAACCAAGGACTATCAGATGAAACTGGTAATAGCAAATTGAAGACCAGATTGATTGGGTGGTTATTTTTAGTATTCTTAGACATGGTTGGAGCCACAACTTCTTGATACCTCTTAACTGAGCCATTTCTTAGTCTCCCAGTTTCAGTACCATATCCTGCTGTATTACATTTCTTCTGTTTTCCACAGTACCCTTCCGTTTACATATTTAGGACATCAGTCCCCATGTCTTGAAGCAACAGGCTTTACACTGAGGCCTCAGTAGGTTGCATGCACATCCTCTGTCTTTCATCCAATCCAAAGATCATTACTAATCACCTCTTTTTTTCTCCTTTAGAAAAAGTATAGCAACAGAAGTCAGACAAGAGCTCCAGAGTTTTTCAGGTGAAACCATCTTGTTTCTAACAACTTCCCTGCTTGGTTAGTTCAGGACCTCTAATCTGAATGACAATAGTCACTTCATTTATGATTCTTCGGACTATACCTTTATATAGCAGTTATTTTAGGGGGAAGAAATTTAACAACAGTAGTGGAGAAGATTAAGCTCTTAATTTCCAAACGTCTCAATTATATCTCAACTCAATGCTGGTGCTCCAAACAGAATGCTTCAAAAAACATTTGTACCCCAACCACTACTGGGAACTCAGGGGAAGGTATAGCTACACACAAATGAAAGATGTATTCTGTTGTATCTTATAAAGCAGGCTAGCTTGGGATTCATCTTGTACAGAAAAAAACCCACATACATCTCAGCAGAAATTTCCAGCAGAAGTTGGAACTGGCTGATTAAGCAACATTTTGTTTATATGAGAACTAATACATTTTAATTCCTCCTGGTTGGAGACTTTGCAGTAACGTTGTGCAGGGACATACTGTTCCTGTATGATGTGAAGCTTCTCATCCAATGGGGTAATAATACTTACCTCAGGCATTGCCTGTCATTAGTCTTTGCTAGAATTATTCTAGTATACATTGTTAATTATGGGAAAAAAAAACCCAAAAACTTTCATAGGTCTTTGGTTTCAAATTTGCAAGGCTGAATCGTTTAAATTCTGACTCTGCACCTTGACCTACCACTGGATTGCAATTTAAGCCCTACACGGTTAAAATCTTTGACAAGGTTCGATTGCAGCTGCATATATAAATGCTTTGATTTTTCTGGGATTTCTCATGTGCTTAAATCCTTTTTTGAAGTGAAGCTTTAGCCTATTAGAAAAGTCAACTATCTGAAGCTTTGAACTTTTGAAAAGAAACTCTGTAATCTCTTTATGTTGTTATACACTTGATCTGATAGAGGGTTTACAAAGGAAAAGTGTGGATCCTACATTACACTGGAACAAAATCTGTGATTTTTGCTATCCCCTCCAAAAAGCAGAGCAGAAAGAGGGACTCTTTACAACATTTTCATGCCCTACCAGGAGAGCTTTGGGTCAATATGATAAAATTAGCCTGAAAACAGGCAGAAGTTGAATTATTTGAACTCTACTGTTATATACATACTTGGCCAACTATCAGAAGTGCATTATGTACTCACAAAAATATTTTTCTTTCTCTTTTCTGCTTTGATATAGCAACTCAGGCAACCTACCACTATGTCATTATTTGAAATACATATTTTGAAGGCCACTGTAACCATTTGTTGAAACTAAATGGGAGAGGTACGTATTGTAAGTAGTCATTAGCTTACTAGTATGTTAGTTAGCTTATATATGCATTATGTTAGTAGTGTATTTCCTAGGCATAACTAAAGAGAGAAAGCATGCTTTTGACAGTATATCTGTAGCACAAAGATAACGTGCTCTTCATCAGTCAGTGTTCTTAGCATCCAGGACAGCAAAACATGCTGAAAGAGCGACCTCTTCATTGTCCTAATTTTAGCTGGCATCTTGCACTGGCTAAAATATAGACATACTGTTACTTCCTTCAAGGCAGCTAGCACTCTCTATTCCTTTCCTTCAACTTCTGCATTTGGGGCAAACAAGTAAAGAGATCTTGAAGACTTTTCGTACTTCTAAGTAGTTCACATTCATGCTTCAAAGTGTGATTGCTACTTTTATTTCTCTCTTTGGGCGGTGCGTTTCACCCCTGAGCACAGGTGAACGCTGCAGAAAGCAGGGAAGCAAAATCTTCACTGGCACTGGATTTTTTCATGACATCTTCAACCATTCTTCAATTGCCTTTAAAAAGGCAGAGGGAATAATTTGCTCTTATATAGAGGCTTTTTACTTTCTCTTAGCCTACCTATAAACAATTTCACACCAACTACTTCTGATTTCCTCTTTTCAGTTTCACCTGTGCCAATATCCTTGCTATCACTGCTGTAGTCATGCCAACAACACAGCATCCAAGAAATTAGATTTTTTTTATTATTTACTATATTCAAGGGATTTTTTTTTCTCTAAGTCTGTGTGTTTTACTATAATTTCTGAGTCTTTAAAATATACTTGGATAACGTAACCAAGAGATTCTGTGTACACACAAAAGTGGGAATTCCCTGTGTATCAGGAACTTACAGAAACAATATAGAATGCCACTAACACTGGATCTTCTCAGCTTCTTTTAGTAGAAAAGCATAAGAAGCCATGCTCCTTAAGAAGTAAAAGAGGATCCTTTATAGCAAAGTTGGAATTAATCATATTTTGCTCAATTTTCTAGGATTTTTGCTGTCTTAACTTCCTTCTGAGATGAATTAAGTAGCACCCATCATAGATGATATAGGTAGCTTATTTGAAGTCCAGTTTCCCTCTCAGTCAATGTTATTAAAATAGCTCCTTGTAGACCTGTGCTTTGCTTTGTATCAGTATATTAATTCTTAAACCAAAGCATTCATAAATTCAATAAAAAGAAACAGTTAAAAGATGGGAAAAAGATAAAATTATAGATGAGTAGATGGGGCACAGGTTACTTACCATTCCCTTGTAGCATGCCTGAACCAGAAAGCCATCTTGAATCTTAGTTTACAGATGAAACAGAGAGATCCTACCTAATAGATTATTTCTGTGTACATCTAAGTTATATAAAAACATGGATCGCTGATTAGTTAGCATAAAAAAAAAATTCTAAATAAATAAACTAATGAATAATGTTTTTATTATTATCAAAACTTTGAGCAGAATAAATCTAAAATATTCTGGGCTTTGGCGAATATGTCTCTCTGGAAAAAATGTGAAATTAGGCAAGGAATTGTTCAGTAGCCAGTGGCTGGAACCGAAATTTCAAGTACATTGAAGATTACTGCCAATGTGATATTAGATTTGATTTAGCTTTTCAAAGATGACACATATTGAGATATTACACAACAAAGAAATTAGTCACCTCCAAGAAACCAGACACCAGCCTAAGACATACAGTAGCTTAATTTTAAAAGATTACATAGCTAGCGATATTTTTTAAAAAATAATCCCAAATAACTTTCAGAAGCTTGTCCATCACTAACCAAATGCGAACCAACCATGAATATATTGCTCATCACTGATAGTTCAAATTCTCCACAATTAAATCCTCACATTTCAAATGTAAGAATCCTTACATTTCAAAGGTAAGATCAACAGCTGTGACAACTGTATAATTTTTTTTTTATAAATCAAACCAGTATTTGGTCAGCCCACTAATACATGCACTATTTCTTTTTCAATGTCGTAACAATTAGGCTAGAGTAAATTTTTGGTTAATCTGTTCTTTTTCTCTCTGTCATTTATGTTTAGAGCCCCACAGTGCCTCTTCTTCTTTACAGTTCTCCTTAACTTGCCTGGCAACAGAGCTTGTGCTAAAAGAGAAACACTCATGTGTCTGGAAGAGATGCTCTGGAGCATTCACAAATGACTAATGTTTGATGAGTCTGATGCCTCCTGAGCCAAAGAAATAGACTGGAGAGATGCCTAGACTTAAAAAGATTTTTAGTTGCCTACAACTAAATTTTGTCAGGATTTAGATAGACTGGATCCCACCCATTGTGTGTTTGCAGTGAGAGTCAAAACATGACTACTACAGCTTCAATGCAAATCAAGACACACTGAAAACACCAAAAAAAAAAAAAAACACATTAAGGGTACTTCATGTACTTTACCTACTTCATTAGTCACAGAGTAACAGAACATCAGGGATTGCAAGGGACCTTGAAAGATCATCTAGTCCAATCCCCCTGCCAGAGCAGGAACACCTAGATCAGGTCACACAGGAACACGTCCAGGCAGGTTTTGAATACCTCCAGAGAAAGAGACTCCACAACCTCTCTGGGCAGCCTGTTCCAGTGTTCTGTCACCCTCGCCATGAAGAAGTTTTTTCTCATATTTAAGTGGAACCTCCTATGTTCCAGCTTGCACACATTGCCCCTTGTCCTATCGTTGGACATCACTGAGAAGAGCCTGGCTCCATCCTCCTGACACTCACCCTTTACATATTTGTAAACATTAATGAGGTCACCCCTCATTCTTCTCTTCTCCAAGCTAAAAAGACCCAGCTTCCTCAGCTTTTCCTCATGTGGGAGAGGCTCCACTGCCTTAATCATCTTTGTAGCTCTGACCTGGACTCTCTAAAGAAGTTTCCTGTCCTTCTTGAACTGAGGGTCCCAGAACTGGACACAATATTCCGGATGGGGTCTCACCAGGGCAGAGTAGAGGGTAAGGAGAACCTCTCTCGACCTACTAACCACTCCCCTTTTAATACACCCCAATCAATTGCAAACATTTGGTATCTGAAGAACATTGCTGGAAGGCAGGTAGGTATTCTTTACAGATGTGGAGCTGATGAAGAGATAGATGCAGTTGTTTGATCAAGTTCAAAAACCTCAAGTTTAATAGATAGATTAAGCAGTGCATTGATGGACAGGTTTAATTTAAATATACATGTATTATCACTGAATACTATATATTTGATCAATTGAGCACTAAGTAATCTACCTTGGTGTCATTTAGATGGATATTGAGATGTCATTTTTGGAAGAAAAAGAAGTCTAAAATAGTTATGTTATTATAGAACAGGTATTGAAGCTTGGCTTTGTTAATCTTTAATAAAGATGTTAATATCATTTCATGTGACATTGCATTATCCTTTGCAGTATCTTGCCTAATTTGCTAAAGTGATATTCAAATTGGAGTTGTCTCCCCAAGATTATATGATTGTGTGTTGCTCTTTGCTTCTATAATTTTATGTTTTCCTAACTCCTAGTTTAACTTGGAGCCTCTGAATGAACAGAATGCCAAACCTCAAACAGAAACTCAGTTAAACCATTGCATTTCACCTCCTCAAAAATGAAACCATGGCAAATTATGAATTTCATCTGACCTCACTAAAAAAACCCAACAAATTAGCCCAAGCAAACTAGAAATTTCAGATTCATGCTCCTTAAAACAAACATACCAGGAAACTCTCAAAATTTCCAGGTCAGTGAAGTTGTCTGCTCAGTTCTCCTTACAAGGTTTTTGCATACTGCATACCACATATTGCCTGAGTTAGTTCTTTATCTTCAGCATCCTGCAGCAACAGATCACATAAAGATGAAAATAAAACCTTTCCAAAATGATCGAAAAGTATTTATGCTTATGCTATAATGATATTGAGTTGGTTAATTCCTTTTAACCTAAATAAGCTTAAATTATTCCATAAAAGATGGACATATTGTTGCTACCATAATATTATTCAGCTTGGATGGTTACCACTAATGCCTGAAAAATCCAACTATTTTTACTCATAGCCAAATCATTGGCATTGAATTATTAGGGAAATGTTTTGTTTCCCCAGACAGGCTTTATATAGAATGAGATCTCCCAGGGCTTTGGTTTGTATCTCATGGAAATGTAGAATGTGCTTTGCACTTTGATTCAAATGTAATCCACAGCTTACAAAACATATCACTGTTTAACAATGAGTAATGTGATGGAAATGATAAAATAATGTTCTCTAACCAATATCAGTGAATTACCAGATAAGGAAGCAGTGATATATGAATCTTCCTTAATCTTATAGAAAACTACAGCTTGATAGAGAAGGATTACATGACACAAACACATTATCTGACATTTACTTCTGGTTTATCATAAAATATTTGCCCCTCTTACAGTAAGAGTTGAACCAACTTGGAGCTAAATAAGAAAGGAGGGAATGAGAATAGTTCCAATGAGACTCATGTTCAACAAAGACATCAAAGGCTGAACATCACTTAAATGGTTTAATATAAACTTATTAGGCATTGATACATGTCACTGCTTAAAGCATTGCATTGCCTATCAACAGAGGTATCAAATGCACGCAGAATGGCACTTTAATGGCACTTACTGAGATTCATAAGTGTAAAAGAGTAAATCAATCAAATTTATTCATAATAAACAATGACTCTAATGAAGAAAAAATTTAAAACAATAAAATAAGAAAAAACATTAATATTTCAGATAGATACTCCAGAAAAAAGTGTTGTATCCCCCTTTATTTCATATTTTCCATGCGCTTAAACCATTTGTAGTTTACAACTGTTCTCTGTCGTGATTAATTTGACAGCTAGCAGTTTTTATAACAGCCACAGTAAAAGATCTGTTACTTTCATTATTCTGAATAAGAAAATTAAGATAATGTTGCATGCAAACTAACGCATTAGGGAAAACTCCTCAACTTAGCATCGACGACTCGCATTCTTAGATTTAACCATTACTTCCAATAACCTCATGGGGAAAGAGGGAGAAAAATATACTTACCCATGAGGACAAGTGTAGTTTTAAATTGCTGAAAAAAATGAAAACTGAGGCTCACTCTACACGCATTGTGGGAAATTACAGGAAATAAAACTACTTGTGTGATTTATCAATACACCTAAGAGAATAGAGAACAAAAGCTTTGAATCTCGCGCAGTCTCCATTAAATAATCATTTAAGTTGTGTAAAGTTGTGAATTATCTAAATTTATAGGTGAATTATTTTCTGCTTTAGCTGAGATAGAATCAGTTTTCTTCATGGCAGCTGGCATAGGGTTATCTTTTGGATTTGTGCTGGAAACACAGGGATTGTTCATTATTGCTGAGCAGTGCTTACACAGCATCAAGGTCTTTTCTACTTCTCATACTGCTCCACCAGCAAGTAGGCTGGGGGTGCACAAGAAGTTGGGAGGGGACAAAGCCAGGACAACTGACCAAAGGGATGCTCCATACCAAAGGGATAACATCATGCTAAGCAATAAAAGCTGGTGGAAGAAGCAGGAAGGAGGAGCATTCAGAGCTCTAGCTTTTGTCTTCACAGGTAACTGTTACACATCCACATCATGGAGACTTGCTTCCTGGGAGACGGCTGAATACCTGCTTGTCCATGGGAAGTAGTGAATTAATTCATTGTTGTGCTCTGCTTGCCTGCACAGCTTTTGCTCTACCTCTTAAACACTTAGCCTTCTGATTCTCTCCTCTGTCCCACTGGAGGAGATTGAAAAAGTAGCTGTGTGGGGCTTACCTGTTCACTAGCGTTAAATCACAATTGTTACAGAAACATTAGAAGACAAACTTGAAAACATTGCTTCCTGCAGTGATTTGCCATCTGCTTCCAGAGGCCCACCCAGCCCCTCTCTTACTCTTCCTTATCAACAGAACCGGGGAAAAAAAAAAGATGAAAAAGTTAATGGGTCAAGATAAAGGCTGGGAGAAAATTATTTTGTTGCCAACTAAAATAGTTTTGGGTAGCAAGAAACAAAAATGAAAATTAAGTCAATACTCTCCTCCAAGCCCCCTTTTTCCCAGACCCAACTTCAAGCCTCCATTTCTGACTCTTTAATCTCTTCCTGAGCAGTGCAGGAGAATGGGGAATAGGGGTTTGGGTTGTGTTAGGAGCTCTTCTTGGACGCTTCTTCACTCTTATGCTTTTTTCCTACTCCAACATGGGTCCTTCCATGAGTTGCAGTTCTTCAGGATAAACCTGCTCTACCACAGCCTCTCCATGGGCTACATGAGAGTCTCTGCTCTAGAGCCCAGAGCATCTCTTCTCCTTCCTTCTCTGACCTTGGTATCTCCATGGCTGTTTCACATTTTCTCACTCCTCTCTCAGAGTGTCTACGCAGCTGTTTTTACCCTTTCTTAAACCTGTTATCACAGAGGTGCCACCATCACTGATGGGCTTAGCTTTGGCTGGCTCCAGGTCTGTTTTGGAACCATCTAGAACTGGTTGTGTACAACACAGGACAGTCCCATCCTCCCATCACAGAGGCCATCCCACAGCCCTCGATGCCAGCACCTGGGCACCAACACCCAGTACACTTCCCTGCACAAATTTATCAATTAGGGGTCCTTGGTTTCATCATATTACTGCCATAATAAAAGCCAAGAATGCTGTTAAATACCACTGTGATTCAAGACTGTTCATTAGTTAAGTGATAATTTTTCACCTTTCTTAAAATGAGTGTAATTTCAACTTTCATGGATACAAACTAAAATTGAATAGCACAGATAAAATTCAGCACATATATGAATTCATATCTAAACCAATATTGTTGGAATAGTATTAATCAAAGAAGTTTTACCTTTTTGATTAAACACAATTTCAGAAGTGATTCTACAGAAAAGAAAGAAATCCTCAAAGGAATACTTAATCCAACCTCATACGGTGTGATTCTCTTGAGCAGTAACTGAGGTTCCATTTCGGATGTGGCAGTCAGCTCACAAACATTCACAATGGCTTTCAGAAGAGCCACAAATGATTGACATGTGCTATCACAGATGCACATACTCACAAAATAACTTCTTCAAATGGAGCAGAATGAAGCCCTCCGGCTCTAAAACACTGAACCTTAATCTGGATGGCTTTCAGGAGGCTCAATTAGAATAGAAAGAGATACCAGAGGCTGCCCAATTCAAATGTGCTATCAATCAGGTTAAAGAAAAAGGAATAAGAAATCAGAATATAAAATCAGCCCCATGGGGTTGGGCTTGACAGGTCCCTAAAAATGACACTTACAAAGAGCTGGTAGTATTCAAGGTCAAAAAGCATGTGCAGTTTGTACTCATGCAGGCCTTTGGGCTTTTTTTACTACATTTTTCTGCTTTTTGCACATAAAATTAAAATATTTTCACACTTGTTGAACACTGACCAGATGCTGATAACCTTAGTCACCTCTGTGATACAGATGTATGTGCTAAAAGAGGTGCCAGCAGCACTGGGATTTGTGGACAAAAGTATGACTTGAGATAAGCGTGGGTATCAAAATACAGCCTGCAAATGTCTTTAATCTCTTTTTTGGTTCTCAACTAAATTTGCCATTTAAAAGAAAAATTCATAAGCACACCCTTCATTCAAGTTATGCTAAAAGTAGCACGTTGCCTTGAAAGGGGGGAGATAGGAAAGTTAAAATGGATCCATATAGAGCACCTTATTCAAAACAGAATTTTAAAAGCCTCCTATTCTCATAATAGTAAATTTAAGTAATCTTTATTTGTATCATTCTGTATGCAAAAAGGTTTGTATGAAATTGCCTCATGATATCAGCTTCTTACATGAAAATGATAGGGATGTGCATCATAAAGTAAAAGAAACACAAGCAGATGAGGAAAGTTTTTTTTTTACTTTTTTTCTGTAATACTGATATGTAGTAGACTTTAGCAAGCAGCAGATATTTTATTATCTTTCCAGGATAATCAGTAAATTGCTTGCATTTTGTATCTGTAAGATTCTCCATGACTCTTTCAGTGTTTGTTGCTATTTCGTACACTCTGGGCGTCTCTAGTGTAGTGCAGTCTCTCCTGACTACTGTCACAGCCTTACCACCTCTACTGTAGCAGTTTTCAAAACCCTGAAAGTCAGACAGAATTAACTTTAGGAGATTTAATATTTTTTTTTTCTTGGAAAGACTAGAAATTTTACCTGCAAAGTCTAATGCATCATTTTGGTTTGGGGTTTGTTTAGATTGTGGTTTGGTTTCTCTTGCACCACAAAACATTCTAACTAGAAGTGTTTGTTTCTTCTAGCAAAAGAAACACCATGAGGCTAGGAGCAGAGCAGTCCCAAATGCTCACACCTGTTGGGATGCTGAAGAGTAAGGGAAGAATTACAATCCCTTGCAGCGGACAAGAGGCTTCCCATATTTTTCTCACAACAGGTCTAGGTTAGAAGTGCCCAGATTTGATGCTTCCTGACTAAGAAAGCCCTGAGCAATTTGACCTGACACCAGCTCTAACACAGGGTGGGACTGCAGGTCACTTACACCCTAGGCCAGTCTATGATTCAGTTTCTTGCTCTCCAGAGATACCATCCCTTCCACTCCTGAAATTTTACACCTCACCTGCTTTGTCCTACAGACCCTCACACCTCACAGCCTAGAGCCACTTTTCTTCGTCTTTCAGCCCAAAGTGTCTTCCATACTAGTGTTAGCTCCTTCAATTTCACCAGACCACTCTATTCACCCTATCTCCAAACCATTTCTTTTACTTTCATGCCAAAATAAATTTTTCATTTAATTTTTAGTTAATTCTTTAAAACTTTAATTTAATATTGTAGTCTTTTAATTCTAAAGGGAGAAGTAGCATAGAAATAAGTGTATAGATGTGTGTGTGCAAGGGAGAATCATGGCCACGTCTTCTGGATGCAGAAAAGAGAAAGCATCAGTCAGCCTTTCTATAAGAAATTACTGACTTTCAGGTTTCACAGGGGCATAGTGATTATTTGCTACTCAATAACATCACTGTTTACACCAAAATAAAAACTGACTTGAAAAAGCTTTGGGAGGGAGGTGACTGAATGTTTTACTATAAAGTAAGGATCAGTTGATTCACAAATAGATGACAGGAGCCTGGACTATTGCAAAGCCACTTTCTGCTATGGAGTATTCCTTTAGCTTCAATAGGGTTATATAAGGAAAAAAAAATAAAACCAAACAACCAAAAAACAAAACAACAACAAAAAACCCACCCACTTGGCTTAAGCAGAAATTAAGAAAATGTATGTAAACAGTTCAGTCATGTATGAGTTTCTTCTTTTGGAACACACCTGATTACAATGAGGGTGATGAAACACTGGCACAGCTTGCCCAGAGAGGTGTTAGACGCCCCATACCTGGAAACATTCAAGGTCACATTGGTCAGGGCTTTGAGAAACCTGACATAGTTGAAAAAATCCCTGCTCATTGCAGGGGAGATTGGACTAGATGACCTTTAAAGGTCCCTTCCAATCCAAACTATTCTATGATTACGTAATTCTGTATAACATCTATGTTTCTTTGGAAAAATCATAAAAAGATTACAAAGGAAAAAATAATAGAGTTTGAAGTGTTAGTGTTCAGCAAATATATCCCTCTCAATTTTGAATTCTGAGATGAGACAGTATGCAGTAGATGTTCTCTGCATACTCCAAATTGAAATATAACTATTTATTGAAAAGACACATTGTGAAGTTAATTACAATGAGATGACTTGGCCTTTCATTGAAAAAAAAATTCTTGTAATATATTTTTATCTCATTTATCTCTTTCTCTTTCTTTTTACCAGAAAAAGTAAATCGCCCACTTGTGTTTTTATATGGTATCTTTTCTCTAGAGAATATCATTAAAATTTTTTAATGCAAAGTGGTTTTGGTTTTATTAGACCTGGATTGTGGAAAAAATTATCAACTATTCATAATCATAGGTTTTTTAATAAAATAACTGAGTATATTATGAGAGTACCAATGCAGGAAAGGAGAAAACTTTTTATAAGATATTCCTTTAAAAAAGTATTAACTTTCAACTTTCCAGCAACTCTTTCTATTGCTTCAAACAATCATATTTCAAGCAAAATATTTTAATCAATTTCTAAATAATTTTGTTATAATAAACTGCAACACATGGATAGGAATGTTAGACTAAACATCCAGCTAAACATTCTTAATGCTAATCTTTCATCCCTTTAATAGCTTATGTCTAATAATAAAAGCTATATTGTTCACATATGTGATTCACAGGACCTGCAGGAGCAAATGGTTTAGTGCATACTACATGGGTAACTGAAGGGTTATATCTGTTACTGTGAGTAAGTTTCTGCCCATTTTAGCCATAATGTATGCCATTAAATAATGTCAAGAACTATAACTGGAAATAGTTTTGAACAATGTGGGATTATAGGCACATGATACCTGAATATTGTTTTATATTTTATTGGCTGCAAAAGCTAGTGGCCATATCCAACAAAGACAAATACTGTAGCTATTAATGCAGGAGACCTATACCTGCAATCAGAAGAACTGCATCTACCTGTACCTTTCACCCAGCAACGAACACCATAGAGTTGCATGTAAAGCGATAACAAATTATTTTGAAAAGCGAATGGCCACTCTGATAAATGGGTAACAGCTCAGTTGGAAGAAAAGAAATATTTTCTTTTACATCTTCAGTCCATTTCCAATTGTCTTCTTAGCATTCACTTTGAAGCATCCTATTCTTTCCTTTCAACCTATTAGCCCTAGTTCGGTTTTTACTTTTTAGTTTTGAACACCATTCTAACTCCACCTGAAAGGACACTTCAAAATATCCAAATAGAAAGAAATAAATCTATACTTACGTAGCAAGTGTGATGCTTTGTGGGATTCAATTTAGATTGAATAATATATATTCTCGTGTCAAACTTCAAGCGTTACAAACACATATGTGGGTTCTGCAGGTGATTTTCCTGCATGTTTTTCTACTAAATTAAGATGAATTAGTAAATTAAGATGGATTAACCAAAGTAGTTTTAGAAGTATCTTCACACATTTTGGTGTGCATTCCCAGGAGAAAATGTACTGAAGCAGTAATGTTTTAGTGTACAACGTTTATTGTTAGTTTTTCAGAAAACAGTTTCCCACTGGTGAATTATTTCTAAAACTTCTTAGATAAGACATCAGTAGAGGTATTTTTAGATAAGTGTTTCATTCATGTGGCTTATAGTCTTTTAAAAAGCAACAAATTGTTTCTTGCATTTCATATTTTTCAAGGAGAAAATCCTCTCCAAAGGAGGTGTCCATTGATCCTAAGATCATGAATCTTGTAAGCAGCTGTCTTCACAACAAAGCTTCAGTATTTTTCTTCAGCAAATAAAAGGACTAATTAAATTATGCAGGGGGTTCATATTATGACAATCTATTTCTTTGTACTTAATTCTGGTTTGTGGTTCTAACAATTCCATTGTGCTTCTCACCAAGGTGTTTTACAGCTTTGCATGTCCTCAACACAGCAAAGATTTTCCTGGTACCATCAAACTTTACCAGCTTTTCAAACTTCACTCTTCATTTTTGACAAAAATTTATTTTTTCAATAAAATCAGTGTGCAACAGGAGGCAGTTATTATGTTGGTATTAATTTTCTCATTTTATTTCATTTATGTAAAGAAAAAATTTACATGACTATTTGAATAAAGTTCTAAACAGAACTTCTTACACTGAAATGTTTTCCTAATCCCTTGTAAATCATCTGAATATCTGACATAAGGTACTGGNGCAGAGATATCAGTGGACAGTAATTAAAAATCATATCTTTAAAATTGTTAAAATATGATTTTAAAGTACCAAATAATTCTTTTTCTTTCTAAGGCACCCTTTCTTTTTCTCTTTTGCTGAAACAAAAGCTAGCTGAAACTACAATGGTGCTGTAATTTATAACCACAGCTGGATCATTAGGCAAAAAGATTGTCTTGATGAATTCTTACAGGCAGTGAAGTAGCCCCCAATTACTCCTAGAACCTGTTCTATTCCACCTAAATGAGCAGATTTTTTTTAAAAAGTCTACTACTACTTTTTTTTTTCCTGAACATTAAGCATCTGGTTATGGAAGCACTTGAAACATCAGTGCCTAGCAAATGGTGCGACTGGTCATCTAGAACACATTCAGGTGAGAGTTTTCTATTACATATGCTTGTGGAGATTAAAATCTTTGTCAACTAGAGTCCAGGTTTGTCATTTTAATTACACGATTGAAGCATCAACATAAACAACAGCATTTTTAAACCAGATTACTTTTCAAAAAGCTATAAAAGTTCAAAAGACCAAACTCACAACAGATATAATTGCATTTATTTTTCAGATAATTATTTTAGACTAAATCTGGTCTACTAACAAGTTATAATAAGGTGTTATACCACATGCAGTGGATGTTCCTGTGATAATCCATTTCTATTCTATTGGATGTTAATTTTTGAGTAAAAAATCTGCTGAAACAAAGGGAGCAAAATTCATCAGCAAAATTGGTTTTCGTTTCATCAAAGGTTCAAAGCCTCTATTATAAAATTATTTTTTTTTACATCATGTGATACCATTATAGGATTTTCTTGGAACAGAATTGTTGAATTAGGTCCAGTCCCTTTGTACTCTCAGGATAGCTTGCTAACTTTGTGCAGCAATGAAATTATAAAGCCTCTTAAGGCATGAAAAATAGCTATGTTCTATTTCTCCACAAATACTTTTAGCTGAAGAAAAATTTACTTCTCTATGTGACTTGACTCAATGCAAATAAATTATACTCCACTAAGACATGAGTATGTGCAGTCCTCATGATTTATTCCTGTACTTGACTAGCATCTTTTTTTAATCTCTAATATCTATTAAAATAACTGAGAGTTAGTTTATTCCCCTAAGAACTCTGTGTAAACAGATGTACAAACCAGAAATGGGAAAGCCTTGGCAAGAGAAGCTGATATATATCTTAATCCTCCAGCTCCCATACAGGGAACTATAAATACCGAGAATGTGAATGCGATCAAAACCCAACAGGGCAGGCCAGGAGGTAGCCTTGAGGTAAAGCAAGACTTGCAGCATCTCATTATCTATCTCACAGGAAAATAATAGTGCTTTCTTCCCATTTACACCTTAATGTCTTACTCAAGGTCTTGGATCCAGCTGCCGTTACCAAGCAAGAATAGTTCAACTAATGGTCTGCTGACAGAGAGTAAAAGATTCTCAGTAGACAGAGAAAACATAAAAGCAAAGGACCATCACAGGGATGTCCTAGCCTCCTGACAGTTTTCAGAGTTCTTGGAGGCAGTCCCTGTAATTGTTCTCCAGCAGAACAAACATTTTACTATCTGAAGGAATGAAGAGGAGAGAAAAGCTTCCCAAGAGGAAATTTGCAGTGTTAGCGCCTGCTTAGCATTGTTCTGACATTTTTCTTCCTCACAATAGGGAAGATCTGTCCCCACATTTCCCAAATTCCTCAAACCTGAAAGAAGATAATCACTTAAAGTTATTGTCATGTTCATTTTCTATTGTCATCTGGGAAAATTTTAGTGGTGCATGATGCATTTCAAGCTATACAATTACAGCAACTCTACCTTTCTAAATCCATTACCTCCTTCAAAGTGCTGTTTAGCTCTTCTAAGGTGGATGACTGCATTTAGTGATTTCAGGTATACTCATTATGATTTGAAATCGTGGAAATTACACAATTTTAAAACAGGAAAAATTGGACCAATTATTTAATAAGGCTATATGTTTAGCTGCTTAGAAAACTCTACGGTGGAATCTAAATCACTAAAATGCTGAAAATAAATGTCACAGCACAGACAGAATTAATATTACAACACAGATGTTTAACAAGTCTCTGTCTAGCTTTGGGTTTTGCCATAACAGTCAAGAATTCACAACTCATATGCATATTTTTCTATAACAGAATCCCATTTGTGCATAAAATAACTCTTTAATGTGTTCTTTGCTCAAAAACATTGTTATATATTGAAGGATAGATAAATCACCTTATTGCAGCTCATGTTTTGGCATCGCTTTTTGATTACACTCCAAATCACTTGTCAGATAATACATCAAGAAAATTCTCATTCTAATATTCCTGCAGAAGCTGCATTACATTTTAGTCCAAACAAAATCCAATGGATTTACCTGGACTAGTTCCAACAGCACTTTTGGATTTATCTGATCTTAAGCTAGTGCAAGAGCTAGACAAGTTAGCCTTTAATTTGCTTCAGATAATCATAGTCAATTCATCTGTAAGACATCAGGAGGTAAGACATCATTCTTAAGACCTCAAAGAAAGGGATAAATGGAATATGACAGGAGTGTGTCAGGCACCATGGAGTGCTCTGACTTATAACAAAAGAAGAAGGAAACAAACTTTTGGCTCCCAAAAAGTCTGTTCTAACCAGAAACCCTGTAACATGAAGTAAGGAACACCCACAACTTGGTATAACCATAGGAAGCCTTAATGGAATATAAAGACCCTTTGGAGCACATAAAAGGGAGATAAGTACAACAACCAGACTAGTACATTGATTCCCACTACTGAACAAATGCAGGCTAAAATAAGTTTGTTTCTATCAAGTTTTTTAAAGCAATGGTTCTTTAATAAGCAATAACATATTTCTGCATACTTGAAACATAGGAGTCAGTCTCAAGATAGTTTATCAACAATCCAACAGTGCCATCTATCAGATTTCATTAGAATTATATTTTTCATATGTATAATTTTCTAATGCTAAGCAATTGCAAGATTTGAACTACAGAAAGTGTGCAGAAGACCAGACACTGAAAATTCACACATTAAATTAATTCATGGAGAGTTCTAGCTAATCATAAAGCTATCAGGATGGGGAGGTGGGGCGAGAAAAAAAAATGGCAATATTAGCTTATTTTTTAAAAACTTTACATCTATTTATTAGAGAGCATCAGTTTAACTATCTTTTAGCAAATTGGTTATCTAATCTTGTCATGTGATTGCCAAGCAATTTTCTGGACCTGGAAGTTTGAAATCCTCTCTGAAACCTATCATCTAGCAGTGTTGTAAATATAGTCTGTACCATCTAAAATAATGAAATAAGAGGTAGCTCCACGAACACAATTATTTTTGAAACTGACTAACAGAAAAATTATCATTAGCAAAAAATGTGTCTTCTCCTATCCTGAAAACTCAACAGACAGAACAAATAAAAAGTTATCCTACCATAAAACCCCCCAAACTCAAGCAGAATGCAATCAGAACTTCAGAAGTATAGTACAGTTATTTTGTACCTGACTTTCAATTTAACATGAAAGTTTTAGTTTCTTCTTCCTTCAATGAATAAAACTACGTTGCTTAAAAAATTAATTTAAATGAAGGAAATATGTAGGTGAGTCAGAGGACAAGCAACACGCCCAATAAATATGTCTCGGGTGTGAAGAGGTAGATATCATGCGCACACTTAAATAAAATTGATTCTTCTTAATATACATCAGGGACTGGTGCAATGGAACTTATCAGAAAGCAAGTAGAGCTGCTTTCTGTTAATCCAGATTGGAAATGACCCATTGTCACTGTGTAGCTAAAAACACAAGAGTGTAAAAATCACCTGTTCAATAAGTACTTAAGTTCTATGATGCTCAAGGGCAAAATAGGTAAATTCCACTCTTCTTCACTGTATCTATACAACTTGCAACTAGTTGCAACTCTACGGTAGTGTACAAGGATGGTCCTATCCCCAGACTGGTAAGTGATGGGTAGATAAATCTACCACAAACAGATATGCAGAGGTAAGTCCTTCTGTGATGAAGTGGGAAGGAAAATTAGATTATTCTGTTCTTGAATTTGTGTGATGAGTTTTATTCCGGCTCATAGCTATCAGTGAGAAAATCTGATTAAATACTACTTTACAAGTTCTCTGAAATTCACTATATAAATTATTCAGTAATATTTTTCTTACTTTTGCCAAATTTAGAGAGATGGTAGAACAATTAGTGAATTATTCAGAGACAGATGAATCTCTCTTCCAGTTCATTGGCACTAAAACATTCTAGATTGTGTGTAGAATATTAAATTCATTAGTAAAATATCCTAGATTATTTGTAATTTAAACCAACATCTGAAAAGTTTGATGGATTATGTTTAAATCAACAGTATTATAAAGCAGATCCCTCGAACTCAAAATATCAAGATTATCAAGACAGAAAACCTTCTTTTAGAATCAGTAGGAAAATTAATTCTGTTATGTACTGTGTTTGCATGGCAAGTTTTTGGTAGCGCCTTGGTAGTGGTTTCTGCGAGAAGCTGCCAGAAGCTTCCCCCATGTTCAATGGAGCCAATGCCAGCCAGCTTCAAGACAGACCCATCACTGGCCAAGGCCAAGTCCAAGCCCATTAGCGATGGTGGTAGCTCTTCTGGGATAACATACTTCAGAAGGGGGAAAAACTGCTGTGCAACAACAGCAGTGGAGAGAGAAGCGAGAATATGTGAGAGAAACAACTCTGCAGTCATTAAGGTCGGAGAAGAAGGAGAGGGAGGAGGTGATCCAGGCTCCAGAGCAGAGATTCCCCTGCAACCCATGGTGAAGATCACAGTGAGGTAGGCTGTGCCCTGCAGCCCATGGAGGTTAACAGTGGAGAAGATATCCACCTGCAGTCCATGGAGGACCCCATGCTGGAGCAGGTGGATGCCCAAAGGAGGCTGTGACCCCATGGAGAAAGGAGCCCACACTGGAGCAGGTGAAGAGTGTGAGTCCTCCTCCCCCTGAAGAAGAAGGAGTAGCAGAAACATCATATAAAGCACTGACAGCAAGTCCCATTCCCTGTCCCCCTGTGCCACTCAGGACAGGAGGCAGAGCAAATCGGGAGTGAAGCTGGGACTGGGAAGAGGGGAGGGATGAGGGGGAGATGTTTTAACATTTTTTGTTTCATTTCTCATTATCGTACTCTGATCTGATTGGTAGTAAATTCAATTCATTTCCCCAAGTCAAATCAGTTTTGTCTGTGATGGTAATTAGTCAATTACCTCTCCCGGTCCTCATCTTGATTCACCAGCTTTTTGTTATATTTTCCCTCCCCTGTCCAGCTGAGGAGGGGAGTCATATAGTGGGTTTGGTGGGCACTTGGTGCTCAGCCAGGGTCAACTCACCACATGTCATTAAATCTTAAAAAATTAATTGTGTCTTCTGTTCTTTGCTGGAAAATCTCAATAGCAAGACCTTTCTTGAGTAGTCTACTGGCTGGCCTTGACTTTNATGCTAGAGCAGTTTGTGAAGAACAACAGGGAAATATTCATGTTGGAGAAGTCTGTGGAGTACTGTCTCCAGTGGGAGGGAACCCACACTGGAGCAGGGGAAGAGTGTGAGTCCTCCTCCCCCTGAAGAAGAAGGAGTAGCAGAAACATCATATAAAGCACTGACAGCAAGTCCCATTCCCTGTCCCCCTGTGCCACTCAGGACAGGAGGCAGAGCAAATCGGGAGTGAAGCTGGGACTGGGAAGAGGGGAGGGATGAGGGGGAGATGTTTTAACATTTTTTGTTTCATTTCTCATTATCGTACTCTGATCTGATTGGTAGTAAATTCAATTCATTTCCCCAAGTCAAATCAGTTTTGTCTGTGATGGTAATTAGTCAATTACCTCTCCCGGTCCTCATCTTGATTCACCAGCTTTTTGTTATATTTTCCCTCCCCTGTCCAGCTGAGGAGGGGAGTCATATAGTGGGTTTGGTGGGCACTTGGTGCTCAGCCAGGGTCAACTCACCACATGTCATTAAATCTTAAAAAATTAATTGTGTCTTCTGTTCTTTGCTGGAAAATCTCAATAGCAAGACCTTTCTTGAGTAGTCTACTGGCTGGCCTTGACTTTGACTCATTCAGGTTGGAAGAGACCCTTGGGATCATCGAGTCCAACCATCAGCCCTACTCTACAAATTCCTCCCCTACACCGTGTCTCCCAACACCACATCTAGACAACTCTTAAACACATTCAGGGATGGGGACTCAATCACCTCCCTGGGCAGCCTATTCCAGTGTCTGACCACTCTTTCAGTGAAAAATTCTTTCCTAATGTTCGGCCTAAACCTACCCTGGTGCAGCTTAAAGCCATTCCCTCTCGTTCTATCACTAATTGCCTGTAAGAAGAGACCAGCACCAACCCAACCTCTCTAGAATGCCCTTTTAAGTAGCTGTAGAGAGCGATGAAGTCTCCCCTCAGCCTCCTCTTCCTCAAACTAAACAGTCTCACCTATTGGGTGAGACAAATTTCATCATACACTTTGGAATCACTGAGCTGCATAAACTCATAGTTAAATCAATAGTCTTCATTATGAATAATCCAATAATACCTAAAAATCCATATAAAGTGTTTTTTCAAAAACCTACAGTATTGGCCTAACTCTGCCCCCATTAAAGTCAATAGGCGTTTTATAACTGACTTATGAGAGGGCTAAAGAAGCAGAAAGGGAGTAATTTGAAAGCACTTGAAGTGGCAAACTCAGCAACATCATCTCAGGACCAAGTACTTTAAAAAAATCTTGCCCTCTGTCATAAATCCTCAAATTTGTTCTCAGCTATTTCCATGTATTTCCAAAGTATGAAAGTGAGTTGCATAGGTAAAACTACTTCGGATCTATATGTTTACTTTAAGTAGTTTCAGAGAGACACAAGATAAGTAAGAAAGCAGTAGTTTCTTTTCCCCAGTAATAACCCCTATGCAGGAAACTGTTAGAACAAGTCTTAAAAATCTCTGTCATTTTAGCTGATGGTAGAACTTAAATCTTGTAGACTAAATTCAGGCAACACATCTCTGCTTTAATACTAGTTCAACATCACCACAGGCCTGCATTCAGAGCAGTGAAGGACTACAGCAATTGCCTCTTACGCAGGCTGTTTCTACCAAAACAAGACTGATGTATCCAAAATCAAGGACAATGAGGTCACAGAAAGGATAGTTAAATCAAACAAATACATTTTGATCAGAAATACTTTCTGCTACAGCTGGAAACATTCGTTAATTCTACCTTTTTTTTTTTTGTCATCTCTACCATAGCCTGTCTTAATTACGTGTTCAACCATAATGAGCATGAATTCTGTCATCTTTGGGGACACCACAATATGGGCATTCAAACTCTACACTTATAATTCCTGTATTCAAGTTTAGCATAATAGACATATGTTCAGCTACAATATATCACCAGAAATGGACCTTTTGTGTTAGACTGTTTTCAGCAAAAAAACCCTAAACCAAGCAGTTCTGCAACAGCAATTGATAAAAAGAGAGTACTCTTTTAAACGGTCTAAATGAAAAATTCCTCTGCAAACGCAAATAGAAACCAGCTACAGTTCTAGCACAGTGTAGCAGTCTCCTGTTTATAACCAAACACATTGACATTCAATAAACAGTGCTGCATAAAATTTCACCTCCCTGTGGGGAAAATTTAAACTTACTTTATTATTCCTTTGGAATATTTTAAACGAGAAAAAAATGAAGATAAACTGCAGTTGACCCTAGGCATTATAAATGCCATTAAGACTCTCGCTCTGTTAGGCCCATCTGTTGCTTTTCAGGCCAGCTATTCATTAACCTTATTAGCACCAGCCCCTATAGCCTTGAGTTGACATTTCCCTGGTTAATATGGAAAGCCCATTTCCTAGCACACATGAAGAGGCTGATTAAAAAATTTGTATGAATTGTCTAATAGATGCAGCAGGATAGAGAAACAACTGAACTGTTATTCCAAATCCAATACAAAATTCCTTTCTGTAGGATTCTAGGGGACTGCAGTGTTCTTCTATATCAATATGTAGTTTTGCACAGCTACTGTCCTAATCAAATCAGCAGAAAATCAGTTGTCTTGGCGTCAGTAATAATCTCTATCTGATGCAGCAATATAAAACCAACTGGTATACTATCAGATTTTGTGCTGATTTACTGATGAGCTGAAAAAACAACAGCAAGCGTGTTCATTCAACTGATATACCCAGCTGCTTAAAATGATGTGAATACATTAACTGTTTATCATGTTTAACCCATTGATATGAAGTCACAGTAAGGTGAATTGACAGCATTTAATCCCAGTGCTTCTTCATGCTGGGCATTCCTGCAATTTTTTACTCCCACAGAGAGTACTGTGAGCAATTTAATTTGCAGAATGAGTTGAGGAAGTGTTTTTCTCCCTCCATTTTAGATTAGGTGTTGCAAGCATAAACATAATCCCATATATTTCTAAACCTACACACACTAAACCAAACATTTCAGAAAGCAAACGATATGATTTCCTTCCATGTTGTTGATTTGGTGGCAACAGCTGATATTATTTCACACACTAAAAAGGAATGATGAACTCTTTTTTGTAAAGAGGTTGTTTTCAATTTTTTCTGAAAAGCCTAAGAGTGAAAGTAAATGAAGTAATGGGTTAAACTAGACAGGTACAGTTCAGTAGCCTTTCTCAGCATCCCTTTGGCACCTCTGATTTTTCTTGTATCTGTGGTAATACAAGGTAATTTCCAGATAATTTTTTCCCATAAGTGGAATGTCAGGATAATTTATAGAGGTGCCCTATTCTTCCTGGCTGGTTTATTTAGTTGGGAGTAAGCTTTTTAGGATTTTAAGGCTAAAATTAAGATTGTCCTTCCTAAAACCACTGAAATCAGCAATTCAGCAATGTAATTAATTAAAAATAAGATCTGACCTACAGAAACGACTACAATTACTGTAGATAGAAGGTACTGGAAAATATACAGCTGCCCAAATCTCTTTTACTTCAAGGCTGTATTCATCAAGTGTTCTACCTTTGTTAATCATTATGTGTCTTTTCCTGTGAACTTATCTATCACTACAATTCCAATCCTAGACCTGTGTAAGACAGTCTCTCTTTTCACATTTCAACCATCATTTCACATTTCAAGCATCAACAGCCCAGCATTAATTGATATGGAAAAAAAAAAAAAAAAAAGGAATGATAGGTGTAGAACCTATCCAGGATCCAGTGAAATCAATAGAAAGATAAAAAGACTTGCAGAACTTTGCATTGTTTTGGAGTATATGGAGTCCACTGGGTGTCTTGCATAAGAGCCTGTGTCAATGATAATGTCACCTGTGCCCCCTCTGTCAGCTCAGTGTCTTGACTTATGCATACCTGAGGACTGAGCCTGCACCTTTATTAACTAAAAGAAATGCTGATATTTATAACTGCTAAGTAACCAAAATATCATGTCACAGCACAGGAGTTATTTAAAATTGGTGATATAACACATATACAGAAAAGCAGTTTCTATTGGAATTTTTACCAATAATGCATGAATCTTAAAGATGTAATTCAAGTTTGATAAGCACCTCAAAGTTTCGATGTGTATCTGAAAATTAGTGACAAAAAAATCTGAATGATTTGCATCTGCTTAGTTTAGCTGGGAAGTTGGAAAAATAATCTGTTGCTTGAGGCATGGCTAATACAACTGAGGACACTTAAATTTAGTATCAGGTTTGAAAAAAAAGCAAAAGAAAAAGAACTGAATTTCTTCGGATCTCAGCAACATATTTACTTCAGATTTGATTCAGGAATTGCATTAAGAAGCGGATTGACTTTATATCATCACTTTTAGTTGTTAATATTGAAAAAACCCACCACCTTACAGCATGCTAAAAAACTTGCTTACCATTTCAGTGAGACACAGGAGATGAAATGAACAGTTTCTGTCTGCTCCTCTGTAACGTGCTGAGCTGCAAACTGAAGCTCAGTAATAGAAAAACTTTCACATTTCTGGTGCAACAGATGTTTTTGCAAGTGCTTCGATTCCCAGAGAAGCAAGGCTGGATATACTATATCAGCTCCCTCATCCTATCAGAGCAGCACATTACTCAGGAATCACGAAGCAGCCTTTATGTGAGATTTCATATAAAAATATAAGGTACCAAAAAAAAGAAGTTTCACACTTAGGAAGCTGCTGTCTTTTCTTCAATGTAATTATTTCTTTTTTTTTTCCTGCATATGCAGCTCTTCCAGTTTATGTGGCTGTGACGGTACATTTATCAATTTGCCTACACGAAGTTTGTGCTTTCCATTAACTTGCATAATGCTACCTCAGAGTTCAGTTCCTAATTCAAAACAAGATTTCTTTTACAAAGCCCTGTACATACAGAAGAAAAGACTCTGTGCCTTATCCTTTACAACTGAACAAAGATAAAAAGTAGAAAGTGTGAGAAAAATAGGCGTTCTTATTCACTTTTTTAAATGAAATTTTCTTATTCCTCTGCACTCCTTTGTTCTCCACCACAGTAAGGCCAAGCCTAAAATACCACTCAAGCAATTCTTGTTAGCTCTTTTACAAATTACCTAGGTAAGTAGTAAAGATTAATATTGCATAGGATTTTTTTTTCCCCTAGAAATTAAAAGAATTAGAAATCTACTAATTTCTAGCAACAAATGAAAGAAAAACACAGACATTGTGGTTCGATTTCAAAACAATTGTTCACAGAGTTTTGACTCTACTGGAATGTCAATTTTTTCTTCAGGGCATTGGAAGTTCATCTCACATCCAGCAGAATTTAATACATATTTCTTAAATAATCTATTTGAATACATATTACTCAAATACTAAAAAAGCTCGTTCCACCTAGAATAAGAGGAGGCATGTCTCTCAATCTTATAGAAATTGAGGAGATGGACTGTCAAGGTTTTAAATTTGCAGTGAGCAGGTGAGTTTGTACTGCTGATAGCTAAAAAGCAACCCAATAGCAACCGTAAAGCCCTTCTTGTGCGCTAAGTTATGTAAATTGAAGAATGCCCTCACTGTCAGCAGGTATATTATTTCGAAGAAGACAGACAACTGTGTTAATCTCCCTTCTGCTTAATCCCTGTCTCTCCACAAATCATCATGTCGACAGTTTAAACAGATTTAGATGTGACTGAAATCAAGAAAAGGAGATAGTCTCAGGATGCTGGGGCTGATGCAGGCCTCCACGAGGTAATTTTGTTTGTGGTAGAGAGAGAGTGTGAGAGTGAGAGTAAATCTAACAAATCTAACAAAGCAGCCCTCTGGCCCAGCCCTGAGGATCAAATCCAATTCTACCAAGATACACATTAAGCCCTGTCTATCACAGCTTTGCCCTTGAAAAGACAAATAATGATGAGATTCACCTCGTTGTGTTTGTCTCTGGAGAGAGAAGACAGGAGACATTTAAGGAACCTGCAGTATCGCTCATTTTGAATACCTTTTATTACTTAATTCTTATTATCTTAGAGTCAGTGTAAAAAAAAGGTTAACTCCTTCTAGTTTAACCACTTCCTGTCCCTTAAGTAAGAAGCAATAATCACTAGAGTAATAGAAGCAGGCAATAATCAAGAAAGTGGTGGTCAGTGGAACGGTGGCTCATGCATTATGCATCTTGACCAAATTATTTGTTGCAAACTGCAGCTTTTGTACTTCTTTTAGGTGAAAAGGACCAATTTCCACTTACTGCTCTACTGAAAATCATTGCGGAAAATGTTCTCAAAAGACTGCTGTGAACTGGAAAAAAAAAAAAAACAGTACAACTTTGAATATTTAATTTAATCATTTTCTGATAGTATAAAAGTTAGATTCACTCATATTCCTTCTGTGCCTGGACTCTGAAAAAACAGTCCTTTAGCACTATTTTCAGTACTTAATAGTCAAGTTTTAGATGAAATAAGTCCTTTTTCAATAAGGATTACTAGCATGCCACTCTTGAAGTTTTTAAAGAAGAAATTCTATCATTTAATCACTTTAGGTTTAACTGTTATCTGATCAAATTAGCATTTGCAAGGCTACACCTAAAATAACAAAAATAGTCTTTGAAATAATCTTTAATGCAAAGAAAATTATAATTACCTAGGTGGTCTGTATGATCACAGCTTGTAATTCTGTGTCTTAGAAGAAAACCAGAAAATTAATTAGTTAATGTTAGTGATACTCTTTGAAGATGAATAACTATATGAAAGTGCTGAGAATTATCACAGTTATTAGATAGCACAATTAACTGCTACCCACAATTAAAAAAATGAAGTAATTTAACTGAATTAAAAGTAATGTCACTGTTTGCAATGCTTTGCACCAACACCACAGGGGCTAGCTGGTGGTTTTAGGGAACAGCAAAGGAAAGTCTGGGCACACCATCAGCACAGAAGACTCCAAGGTCCCTGGTGAATGACCGAAAGGGTGCAGGCTTCTGCATCCAGTAGTGGCCAGGGGCTGTTCTTCAGCTGGGGATTGCAAGAGCAAAATCCTCTCTGTTCCCTTCTGCCAACGTGTGCTGTTTATCTTGCCGTCCCTCACCATGGGGTCTCTCCTACCTGAAGAGAGGCACATAAAGGGAAGAGGTGGGGATACCTCACAACGTGGGAAATGGAACTTGCATTTGTATTCTCTTTGGAACATTTGCAGTCTACTCTGAAGCCTTCTTTCTCAACTTTGGCCTAAATTATTTCAGAGAAAGACTTCTGGTTTTGACAAATTAACTTTTTCATGTCAAAAATAGACTTTGTCAATGTGGCTGTGACCCGTTCTAGATTCAGTAGTTCGCTCCCTGATCTTGAAGGTGCCCCTTTTGGCAGGCACTCCTTCTTCACACACAATTACTACCCTGTATTTTAGCATTTTTATCTGTTTGTAGCAATCCATTCATTGTGTCCTTCGGAATATGTTTTCATGTTATTGAAACATAGCACTACGTGGCAATTGCCACCTGGAGATTGATTTTATGTGGTTTAAATTGAGTTTACAACATCTGCTGCAGATTTCATTCTCAGCCAAGTTTCTTTACTTCATGAAATACAATTTTTTAATTTCTTAAATGCTTTTAGATCATAGGAGTGAAAGAGCTAAGGAAGTATGAGACGCAATATTCAAATTACATATAATAATATTAGCATATAATTCAGTGGGAATGAATTGACAAATTTAGATTCCCCTTCTACATTGTGAGCCACCTTTCCTGGAACTATTCATAATTCAGACATATTAGAAGAGTCCTTAACTGTGGTATTTTATGGACTGTTGAATATTCATAATTTAAACTATACATTTTCTTAAGATTGCTCAAAGGAGCTACATAGCGAAATTTCTATTCACTGATTGCTTCATTGTTCATGAAGAATTGCTTGTGTTTGCAAAATCAGAAATGAGCTTCTACTAGTACTTTCTCATCACTTTTAAAATTTGCTTAATGAAAACACATTGTTCAGTGAACTACTTTGCCTGGATACCTACAACAATACTCTAACATTATAGTGCAAGTGAAAAGCAATTCGTGATAGCAATTTTAAACTAATTATTTGTCATGGCCACCTTGAACTTATACTGATTTTTTTGTGTGAATAATTAAAAGAAGTTTATAGGGTTTTTTAATTGTACTTCTTTCAAAAAGTGTGAAAGTTATGAATAATTGTGTATATGTGTTTAGTGGGCCAATGTTTCAGTCATTGCAGTCACAAAGGGCACTGAAAGTCAGGAAAGAGCAAAGATATAGAATCCTTAAAGGATGCAAATCACCCTGGCAAACACCTTTTTGCAAACACCTACAGAATTCAGTGATGTTAAACACAATAAGAGGAATAGTCTCAAAGTTAATTACATAATTGGAAAAACAGAAGCTGTGACAGCCTTATTGCTCTGAGCTATTTCTCTAGAGGAATCATCTCTGCAGATATATCCAGAGATCTGTACTGTGCTGGGAAATGATTAAATGACCACCTTATATTGCCTGTGGTACATGCAACTTCTTTAGACACTAAAGAACAGAGAGGTGGATGTCTGCAGTGTCTGAGCCATCACGAACGTTCTGGCACCAAACAGCTACACTTTATAATGGTAAAGCTAGACAAGAATGCCATTTAAGGGTCATTAGCCATCTTATTTGCCCGGATGCTACACTTATAACTGGATGCTGAGTGTGACAAGATTAATAATGTGTCTTTCCAAATGCAAATAATAAAGGAGCTGTCTCTAACTCAGGGCTGAGCTGCAATAGCACAATGCTATCGTGAAATCTAATCAGTCACTGTTCATACTGCCTGTTCAGCCATGGAAACTTATCCTTATAAGAGTAAGCACCTGGGCTGTGGCAAAAGGAAGGTGTGTATTCAGTATTATCTTGTGGCACGGTCAGGCCTATTATGTGTAGCAATAAGAGGTTTCAAAATCTTCTGCTGGCCGTTATGCTAGGCTAACAAAGTGCTGCACTCACTCAAGAAGGAGGATGAGAAGGAAATGGCCCCAAAGGTACAAAATATTCTTAAGAACATTTTGCTTAAATATAGTTAATATTCACAGATCACTCAAGTGTGATCATAACCAAATAATATATATGTCCCCATCTTAATTCCATTCCTTTGCATTGTTAGATATTTCCATGCAATTCTAGCCTACGCAGGTAGGAACAAATAAAGGCAGTAGGCTGGATATTGCAGTATCAAGTCTTGCAGTTAAATTCCTTACTAGTGCCCTTGCCTGGCACTGACTTCTTTGGGGAAGTTGTATTTTATGTACTAAGTGGAACTAAGTGCTAGGTGAAATAAAGCTTGTAACGCCTTGGGCCTGGATTGCTTTATATCTTATGAAAATGTTAATTGCTTAGTAGCTATCTTCTTTCATTTTTTAATTAAACATTTTCCTAGGATTTTTTTAATTCGTGCAGTGTGCCATGTATTGAATCTTTTTAAGTAACTTCTTTGAACTAAAAGAAATATGATCTTTCTTATTTTTTCCTTTTTCTCATATTTCTAAATTTTATTTCTCTGTTCTGCTATCTAGATAGTACTAATGAACAAAAAGAATCCTCTTAAAGATTTTTTGCTCATTCAGATTTTTGGCTGAACTAAATTATGATGTTTCTATTGTTCATCTTGTTCTGGTTATGCAAATATCTTTACATAGGCAAATTTTAAGGAAAGCAAGTCTGTTTACAGTATCTCTGTGAAGTCTTCATGCTTTTATTCATTACATCATACTGTCTGAGAGAAAAAGAGAATGTTATGAAGAAAGCCAAGTATAGAGTGTAATGAACATGCCACAATCTCCTTGTGGCGGCTTTTTGGTTTTGACAAGTGATACAACTTATTGTGAAGTGCAGAACCCTCTTCGCTCCCATCAAAGCCCAGGTGCCTCACTTAAACAATTCAAACTTCAGAGAAGTCAAAAATAAAACTTCAGAGAAGTCACTGCTGCTTTCAAGCTGCATGCACAAATATCACCAAACCATAGACATGTCCTCCAGGAAGATATTTGGTGTAGCGTATTCCTTTGGCGTTTGCAAGTCTAGCCCTCCCAAGGTTATGCACACAAACCATCATCCTGAGAAGTCACCTTATGCTGGAAAATTATGACATCGTGTTCCTAAGCAGTCACATTCCCCAGAAGAAACAGGACCTGAGTGGAAGACAAAGAACATGGCTTACACTGAAAACAACACTCAAGGAAGGAATTGTCAAGTTGACTTGGTCTGATCTTTCCAGCAGCTCTCAAGCATAACACTGAAACATTTGTTCACTAATGTCACAGAAATCTTCAGATTCTGTCAGGAGGCTGACTTGCTAAGACTATCCCATTACCCCAGCAACTACACACCAGTTCAGTTTCATAGACTTAATGAGATTAAGGAGGACGGGCTCTTTCCTCTTGTGTATGATAACAAAGACCTAACTTAATACCTTTGTGATCATACTGTAAGCCTTAATGAAGCGATAGAAGTAATTGCAGCTGATTAGTGTTCTTGATGTAATGTTCTTAGACTACTGTAAGACCTTTGACTTAACACACTTTGATTATGAAATTAGAGCAACACAAAGCCAACATGAACCTATCAGAGGATTAAAACTGATTGATAGTTTCATAAATGAGTTCGAGCAGCTTCCACCTTCAAGAATCTAACCTGGTAGTTATTTGGTTCCCTTGGATCTTGGGTGTTTCTTGAGAACAGAGAAGGCATATGTGTTTTTGTACTTGGCAGTGGTGAAAACACCTACTGGGATACTGTGTTGTGTAGTTCCAAGGCCTGCAATATTACAAGACTGTTGTAGAAAATGTTTATAGAAGATCTATTGATCAGAAAATAATTCTCACAATAAATGTCCTTCAGCAAGTAGTTCATTCATTCTGCCTTAATAAAGGGAAGGTTAGGTCATTGCAAGCCCAAAGTCTCTGTAGCTACATGAAAAACAGGCTCTTCATAACAGAAGATGCATCAGTTCAGGAGGTAATTCCGTAATGAGATCAAATGATCTAGATGAAGCAAGCCAAATTCAGATCGACTATAAAGCACTAAAGTCAAAGACTAATAAAACATTAAAATAATTTGCTACTGATTATGGCAGGCTTATCTCTGGAAACACTTTCAACAAGATTGGTTATTTTTCTAAATGGAACACTCTAGTTCATATGGGAATTAATTCAAAAATCTCCAATGGACTGTGTTATGCAGGAGGTCACAGTAAATGATCACAATGGTTCCTTCTGGCTTTTACAATCTATGAATCTCTGAACTTGGTTCAATAAAATGAGTACAGCTGTCTAGCTGCAGGCACACCACATAATGGACAAAGCTTTCTCCTTTTCCCTTCACTGGTATATAAGCTCACACTCAAAACTCCCAGCAAACAGTCCACTGAAATAAATTAATATTCCTCTTAATACAGGCAGCTGGTGTGTACCTCTGAAAAAATCTGTGTTGACTGCTTTATGTTTATGCATCTTGGACCAAAATTAAACAAAAAATTAAGTAAGAGAGAGTCTTCAGGGATAGGACACACCTCACCAACGAGTAGTAGTCCATTCCAAACCCAAGAAATTCATGCAGGCTTTCTCTATAATCAGATGAGAAGTGTAGTGAGGTACTTCAGTGAGGTACCCAGTGAGGTACCTGTAAATCCCAAGTCTGGGAGAGTTGGGTCGATGCCTGATGGTGTCTTTCTCCCTCACTTACTATATTGTACCATACGTGCCTTGCATAGACTAAATACTCAGCTTGTGGAAAGCTAGGTGGGGGAAATCTGAAAGTATGTGAATAAGGGTAAAATTCTCATTCATGCCCTCAATGGATACTTAAAAATGGTGTTGCAATGAAGAATATGTGTATGTATATTGGCCAGAAAATTAGAGGTCATTGTGACAGGAACATTTAAAAGACTGATAAACCAGGTCAATTTCAAACTTCAAAACACCACCTAACTAGATTGCCACTCATTAACAATACGCAGTACCAGTGGTTACTTCTTACTCACTATCAATAATTATCAGTACACATTCAAAATATTCAGTCCTTAACAATCACATACTAAATTAGCTGTGACTATGTAGTGCCACTGAGCTGGTGCAGTACTGGTAGCTATCACCCAGCTGGAGGAAGGATGCCGCCATTGGCCTTATGAGCTGAAGTGTCACTAGGAGGATGAGCAAGGCTCCAGCAAAAAGAGGTAGACATTTGAAAAGGGGGTTTTTAATAACAATTTTAAAGATATTGTTAATATTTAGATATTTCTGTATTAACTTGGACTGCTAGTGTTCTGTATTAACTTGGAGTGCTAGTATTACTGTAATCGTAACTGCTGTATTTTGATTAGATCTTTAAGATTTAAATTAATCTAAAATTTAATTCTTTGCTCCATATATAAGGTGCATCTCATTTTTGCTCATGAGAAGATTTGGAATTTAACACTTCTGTCAAAGCTCAAATTTCTTCAACTACAAATTCATTCAGAAACATATGATTCCTCAATGTCATATTATTGGTTACTGTAAGAGAATTGTCATGTGAAATGGCAGTCAATCAAACAAAATATATCTATTTTGTTACATGACTGAGTATTCACCAGATTATAGCATCTAGGCAGCTCCAGTCAGTTTACTCCTCTCTCATGAATGTTCCTTGATTTTTAGATAATTTCATTTACAATGTAAATGTAAATTCATCTAAAGTGCTGGTCTAAGGCCTATTAAAAGCATTAGGAGAATTTCTATTGACTTGAGTTACCTTTTAATTACTCCTTAGGTCTTAACTCCATGTACAAAGGCCACTAAAACCAAGACTGTCTTTAAATGGAAGTTCCAGCTTTCTGCAGTTACTACATGGCATTGTTTTATGCTTATGCTTTATGTTGAACCAGATAGGCAAAATCTTTCCAACTAGATGGCTTATGTGTACCCACACAGGTGCTGTCACTGAACCATTCCTGTTCATCTAAAGATCTGGCTTTAGGGATGAAATTCCTTCTAGACACAGTTTGGTTTTCAGCAATCATAACACCTCTTCTGCTGGATAGAGAGATGTCTCATTTCTGCAACACATCTGAGAGTCAGGGAAGACAAACCTTGGAGAGCAATGAAAGTTGTGGTGTACTGAACACTTTAAATTCAAAATCATAAAACACAAGTCTCTCCGGTATGATCTGATGTGTCCCTGCAGCAATCAAATGAGAAATCAAGAATGACAAATGAGTCTTTGAAGGCTGTAGAAGGACAACAGTGTATGAGTACAGATGTATGCCCCAACTTCTGCTGAGTTAGGAGATAGATGCTCACTGGTGTGATGAAGGAAAGAAGCAGCCAGGTGAACTAAAAGAAAGGGAGGAATCCACTCAGCTTTTGCCATGTGCAATGACAGCTGATGCTCATGAAGATGGAGTCAAGATAAACAGGAGATCATCTGGTCGTCACAAGAGAACAGGATAAGGAATGTGGCAAAGACACATCTGACCCCAAAATGGTATAACTTAACTGATAATCTTGAGGTTCAGTTTTGAGTACAGATAACTTGAGAAATCATAGAAATGCTTTTAGCAACCAGTCGAAGAAACAACATCTCTGGGAACCAATTCAAAATGTAAATGACATAGTGGTTGACCAAATCATTTCAGGTCTGTTCAGTTTTCACAGTCTTAGTCAAATAAGAGATAGAATCAACCTTTCACGTTTACTTTTTTAATGATCTTGGATGACTGACAAGAAAAAGTAAAAGCTGAAAACTGTGCAGTCTATTGCTTTTCCAATACTATAAGAAAGTGCTCTCAAAATAGATGAGTGAACCAGTGGGTGGATGGATGAATGGAAAGAAGGATGGAAAGAGAAAGAAAGATAATGTGTGTGAGCACAAGTATATGTGCACACACAGCTTTCATGTACATAGAAGTTTATGCGTATATATATCAAAAAAGTGTATTTGCTACAGACAAAGCTTAGCTCAGTTAGATCCCAGAGAAGGCATTCAAAAAGAAAGGGTGGGGGGGAAAGCTGCTCCATTAAGAAAGCTTTTGAGCACCCTGAAGTTATCTGACAAACATCCACTTCAAACAGGTTCAAACACTGCGGCATGCAGGAACAGTAGACAGTTGTGGAAAACAGAACAGTTTGCAGTAGCAAGAAAATCCAATGCTGTGCAGTAGCTAAGGTAACATTTTTGAATATAAGAATCAAAACAAAGAACTTTAAAAAATAGAAATTAAATAGATGCAGTACAGCATACATGGGTTATTAAGTCAGTCACAACATTTCTGGTTTATGCTGCTATTTTAACCACAGACTTCTGACTTTTAAACAAAGCTCCCGAGCTCATGCAGGGTTAGCCTAGATTTTAAATTCTGATAGAAGCAGTTTCATATGTTAGAGAAAACTCAATAGATGGAAAATAGATTGTTTTTCTTCAGTAATTATTTTATTCCACAGATCACGGAGTTGCTAAAGGCAGTGGGATGCTCCCCTGTGGTGTTTTTTGCTTGGTATTTGTCAAGTGAGTTGCAGAATTGTTCATCCGGTACTAATAAACAATCTCATTAATGCTGTCTGAGCCCTGCTGCCTGCTCCAGCAAATCTGTCCAAACCTTCATAGAATAGTCACCTTTACTGCAACACACTCTCTCCCTTGTGAGCAGGGAGAACTCCTCCTCCCTGCTGCATTCCTTATCTCCCTGACTATCTCTTCAGGGTCCCAGTCGTTAAATTAACACAAAAAGAGTGAGGCAGAGAAACTAACATACCAATTTAACAGGCGTATATTGCTTTCACAAATTACCATACACTAAGCAATTCAAACCATATGATCCAGGGGACTGATAATTTTTCATACCCCTATAATTCACAGACCTTTTTTACTCAATGCAACAGTACATTACAGCTAGAGAGAAAGCTGATTTACAAGTAAGGTTTCAAATCCCTTTTCAGGGTACCTCAGATCTCAGTCCTCTAGGAAAATCACATTAGTTTCCTCTCCTGCAGCTTAGAGTCCCTCCAAAATTAAAGAAAATCTCAGGACTCATTTCTAATGCCTGATGAGACATTCCTCAACATGGCAAAACCTTGCCCATATGGACAAGTTTTGCATGGTGGGTCCCCAGGAATTTCAACTCCAGGTAGAAGATGAAATAATTAATACTTTTCTGGAGAAGGTCCCTTAACTACAAAACCATCGAAGGATTTTTGTATCTCTAAATGGGGCTAAGTAGGTAGCCAGTTCTGTTTATCTAAGAGAAACCTTCATTGCTTTGAGAGTTTAAAATCTTTAGTTTGCCGTTTTCTAAATCAGTTATTGTTTTCAGTTTTTGTAGAGTCTTTACAGAGTATTTGTGCAATAGGCTTGCAATTCAAAAAGATATTTATCTGAGTTATAAGAAGAGGAACAATTAATGAAAAAAAGACAAGCCAGACTACCCTTATAAGACAAGGTCTGCAGATGTATCAAAAAAAAGTGTTGAGAGTATCTATACAATGCAAATATAAGATCTGAAGGCTCAGAAGCCTCCACTGTGAATAAACTCAAGAAAAGAAACATGAAAATAACAAGAGGTTGTTACAGAGAATGTTTCTATACAGCCAGAAATCTCAGCTTCTGTTTTGAGAGCTGACCTACGCACAAAACATCCAGGTGACAGATTTCTTTGGGATCAGGGGAAGGCATTCATATGTATACATGTCACATCATCCTTCCGCTCAGCCCATTCGGGCACAGATATTTCAGGATCTTTCTTTTACAAAATTGTGATTACAGAGTCACTCCTTTCTGACTGAGCTAGAGTGAATTCACAAAAGGTGATAGTTCTTTCTAAAAGAATAGGAAAATAACTGCTTAATGAGGAGCTGGGTAGTGTGTTTTATCCCTTCAAGCCTTGCTCATAGCATCCAGGGCATCTGGATCTTTGCAGTCTTGCCCAGAATTATTCATGCACATCAAGAAATCTCATTTATTTTATTCTTTGTAAAATACACTTGGCAATTTACTAATGCCAAAAGGGGGAAAAGAAGAAGATTTTTTACCATTAGATTCAGATGCTGCTTTAGAACTGAAAAGCAGAGATTTAAAAGTGAGCTGAGTTCCATTAATGTAATTTTAGAAATTTTCCTCCTGCATTCTCATTTGAAACTCTGCATCCTGCTCAGCACAGCATACCAAACCAAATATATGAGAGTGACACTTAGTCACTGCCATGCCTAGATCCACCATTCAAAGTGGGTGACAGTGAAAGGCCTCATGTTCTGCCGTCCCTGCTTTCTAACATCAACTTCTTACTAAAAATATATATTAAACTTTAAGAGTTTTTCAATATAGTTATGTTTTAAAGGAGTAACCACAAGTGTACATGTTTTCAGTAATTAGTTCTCCTTGCCATAGGAGAGAAAAATTTTAGTGGAATAGTCCTTTAGTGCTTAAAATTCATCATGAGTTGAATTAATGTGCCTACAAAGTCCATGAAGCTTTGGAAAGCAGTCCAATATGTCCCTCATTCTTAACTGAATTAGATACTTCTGGTATAATTTGGTGATTAGCTGACCACCTTTTTTGATGCACACATATATCACAAGGCCAGACTGGATGGGGCTTTGAACAACCTGGTCTAGTGGGAGGCAACCCTGCCCACGACAGGGCGTTGGAACAATGATCTTTAAGGTCCCTTCCAACACTAACCATTCTATGGTTCTATGATCACCAAATCATGGAACACAAAAACGGTACCCTCAGCTACAAGGGGTACCATCTACAATAAATATATCTTTTAAAGTTTGCTCTCAAGATGTTTGTTTCAATTGTCTCTATATGTAAAAGAGAACATTGAAGAAGGGATTCATGAAATACAGGTTTACTTTTCATTTTAAGGAATTATTAGCCATCAAGATGAAATAATCCCAATGCATGATTATATGGAATAACCAGATAGTCAGCCAGGCAATTTCAATAAAGTCTATTCCATAAAACTCTACAAAAATGAGACAGAAATTAAGAAATAGCCTTATTAAATAAAGCCAATTTATTCCTCAATAGTTTTCTTGTTATTGCCATTGTCTATTCTCTCTCTCACCATTCCTGCAATTCATCCAATTGTGATTTATTTGATCTCTTCTCCTATTTCCATGTTTTGTGCTTTCTAGTTATTTGCGTCCTTTTTATAAAATCATTCTTATTTTCTTTTTTTTTTTCTTTGTAATTCCAGTCTAAAGGACTTCCTATACTCTCCATCTCTTTTCTATACAGTGATTAATTTGGTTTCAGCAATCGTCTGTCTAAAATTTTCTACCCAGTCTTGTATTCTAAACATGCACTTCAAGTATCTATTTTTCACTTTTTTTTTTTCTGAATTACATTCACCCATGCACACGTTACATTGTTCTGCTTCCTAATTTTTAATTCCAATAGACATGAACAATGTACCACAAATTTGTTGTTAAGATGTCTAATGTTCCCTAACTAAAAAAAAAAAATAAAACCATTGGTATGATTATTATTAATATTTTCAGCATGACCGAGCAACTGAGGAGAGGATCTCAATCATATTTTATTAAATATCAGCAATTTAGGAAAAGATTGTATTCTTTACTTATACATATGGGCAATTGCTTGCATTTTCTTCAGTTTTGGATTTGCACATACATGACCTTCATGGCTCTGAAAGATGCAGTTCTAGACTTTATATCACAGCCCAACATGTAGCTTCCTGGTGTTTGCAGTGACTGCCACATTTCAGTGAGGAGACACGCAGGCAAAACAGCTCAGGGCCGGAAGCAGGAAATTATATTTGGGCAGCACTTCATCTGACTGAATAAGTGACATCTCCCTTGCATGATTGAGCTACAGAATAACAAAGCTAATCCTCCCTTCTTTTGGGTCCCATAACCCCTCCAATTTCCCTAACCCTGCTGGAAGCCTTACCTAAACCAGGTGTCTATACTCACAATGAAGTTGGGCTCTTTAAATGACAAAGGACAACCATTCTTGTGGTTTTCTTTGGCAGCATGGCTGATGAGCTTTTGTAACCTGAAAAGAAGCAAATTTGAACCCATACCAATAGCATTGCTGTAATCTTGCAATATTTTAATAATATTTAGTTAGATGTTAAGTGTGTGTATACATATATTTTACCATTGCTATGTAACAAGAATTTCCAGGAACCTTGAGAAGTATGTAAACCCTAAAATAAGGATGTCTTCGTGACAAGGAATGTATCATAACTGTATTGCATTCCATCTGGAAAAATATCACTGAGATGCCAAGGCTTAAAAAATGTCTTAAAAAATCTGTAGCTGAAGAAAATTCACTAGATTATCCTGATAAATACCTAAAAAGCTTTAGCTGCTTATGAAAGCTTATCCACAAACAAGCAGCACATCACATTAATGCTAGCAGTAATCTTCGGTAGCAAAAACAACTAACACCACCATAGGTGGACTCACTTCTGAGTTGTATGTGAGGATGCAACAAACACCACAGAAATGTACAGGGACCCCCTCCTCTTCAAGAATTGATTACTGTCTTGTGTTGTGCTGTACTGCTGCTTATGCTAAGTACTCTCTTACCATAAAAGGGAAATCTAACTCTCATATTTGGTCTCCACTTTATGTTTATGTTCGGTCAGTTTGGTTATTTGTCCTTGACATTTAGTTGTAAAAAGTTGACACGGGAGACTGATCCCTTTCTGGATAATATTTGAACTTCTATGCCTCAGCATCAAGACTCATCAGCCCCATTCAAGGGAGGTAGTATTATTTGCAAGATCCTTCTATGTCAAGAAGCTAATCTAGCACATTAAACACAGGACTGCCTCCCTGGCTTGTGCTCCACCACAACTCTGACTATTGTGTAGTGCCTCCCCAAGCACAGTATATGTTATGTCAACACAGCACCATCCCAGTGAACTGGGTAATATCCCTAAAGCAGTACTGAATCACATAACAACTGTCTCCTTATTCACGTAAAAGAAGAAAAACGACAGAAATTTTCCTGTGTGGTGGAAAATATGCAGCCCTGATATTGGTGTATGTATGTGAATCCACCATTCCTGTCATTACAGCACTTTGCAACCTCTAATGCACTGGATTGACCTTGGTAGGCTGCCAGGCACGCATCCAGCATATCTCACTCCCCTTCATCACAGGGAGAAAATAAGATTAAAAAGCTCATGGGTCAAGATAAAGACATGGAGATCCCTTACCAGTTATTGTCATCGGCAAAACAGACTCACTTTGAGGAAAGTTCAGTTTGTTGATTGCCAATCAAAATAGATTTGGATAATGAGAAACAAAGAAAAATTAAAACAACACCTTCCCATCACTTCCAAACACTTTTTCCCAGGCTTAATTTCACTTCTTCATTGCCGACTCTTCTATTCATTCCCAGCCCTTGAGAGGTGCATGGGTTTGGAGAATGGGGTGTTGTGGTCAGTCCATAAAAGCTCCTCTCTGCTGCGCCTTCATCTTTGCACTTCTCCCCTGCTCCAGAATGGTTCCTTCTATGGCTTACAGTCCTTCAAGATAAACCTGCTCCAGTCTGGGCTCACAAGGGGCTGCAGGCACCTTTCTACTCTGGCACCTGTAGCACCTTCTCCTCCCCTCCTTCTTCTCCACGTCGGCGTCACAGGGCTGTTTCTCACACTTTCTCCCTCATTCTTCACTGCCATGCAGCATTTTACCCTTTCTTAAATATGTTTTCCCAGAGGTGCCACCGTCTTGGCTGAGGGTCTCCACCATGCCCTGGGGTGTTTCAGTCAGAGCTGCATGGTATTATCTGGAATCGGCTGCGTCCAGCATAGGCCAGTCCCAGCTTCTCCTTACAGAGGCCACCCTGCAGCCCCCACTGCCAGCACCTGGGCAGCAACACCTGGCACAATTGTTTTCCTCACACGGGCCCTGTGGTTGGAGGAATGTGCTATTTGCTAATGTCTAGATTTGAAAACAAAGACACGGACAGGTTAAATGAGTTGCCCCAGATCTTAACTTCAGAGTGTGACATAGCAACCTCAGCAAGTGATTACAGCTTGTTTTCAGCTAGAAATTTCTGTAGGGTCTCTCAGATGATGTGATTTATGCTGGCTACAGCTCTGGACTGTGAGCAGCAGCCGCTTTTGTTCAGGGTTATGCACAAACACAACTGAGCAGAATTTTCTTGACGTTTATTTAAGCATCTTCAGATGTTTTTGTCATTTTGTCCATGACCATGGAGACATATACTTATTACTTGAAATGTTGCATTTTTCACATTTTCTTCCCTTTGATTTGTTTAGCTTGCTACAAGGTCAATAGGATGTTTTAGCTCAGTCCTGTTTCTCAGATCAAAAATACACCATGGCATACTCTGACAAAGATGTAACCAAAATTCTTGCAGCTTTCCTTATTGTAATATCCAAATGTCTTACAATAGTGATGTTATTTACACCACTTTATATTTTGACATAGGCCACACAGTTATATAAGCTTTTAACCATGTTTTAGGGACTGTATTATGTAGATCCCAAAGGAATCTGATCTGTAGAGGTTAAAAGGTATCAGTAGTGGGTCTGTGCATATCAAGGCATTCTTCAACTCTTCAACAGCTCTGACTTCAGTAAATGTTTCTGAACACTTAGAGAAGAGAGGAGAGGAGAGGAGAGGAGAGGGAAGACAAAATACAAAAGACCTGCTGAGTGTGCTGGGAATGCATACAGAGAGGGGAGAGCAACTGAATTCCCCAGGTACCCACACAGAAGAATATCCTCATTTCTAACAAAAATAATTTTTATATATGTGTATATTTTAAAAGTCTCATTATCTATATTTACATCTCTTGTGCATAGGTGTTTCAAGTGGAAGGGTGAGTTAGGTGTGCAACAGATTATGAAAGTTGCCCCTAATCTTCACTGAAAAAGGTGTGACAAAGATGGCTTTAGACCTCTGCAAGCCTCCTTGACCAATGGCTGCCACAGGGACATGGAGAAGTTAAGAAAATGTAAATCAACTTTACCCCTAATTTGCACCACTTGTACCAACCCATCCTCTGGATCGTAGGACCACACAGGGACTGGAGAGTGCTATACCCTCTTGATTCAGTTTATTTGTACTCCATCAGATCACCTCCACCACAACAAACTCTTAGGAACTTACATAAGAGTGAAATTTGTCTCTTTGAACTGCTCTGAAAAAAAAGATCAAAAACTAGAGTATTCAAAAATGTATATTTTCTTGTCCTCTGAAGCTAGAATCAGACACATGAAGTCATTTAGCTAAAAGAGGTATTTCCACAGTACTAGAATGCTTCAAAAAACATATTGTGGTTGAAATAAGTCATGAACTCCTTGTTATTGAATATATTAAAGAATGAAGTGCTCTAGATTCTTCAGTGGACTACACTGATGATAACAATGATCTTGAACATAGGAAGTATAGCTTTCTGCAGCTATGCAACTGCCATTTCAAATATTTTAGTTTGTTTTCCTCATCTAAGATTTACAAAAGCATCCAAAACACCAAATAGAATCCTTGAGTAGATTTTCCACTGCTGAAGTTCTTTGACTAAATCTGAGTGTTGGATAAGATGCTATTCACTGCCAAAGGATTGCAGAAGGTCTTTTCTGAACACAACAACCTTCAAATGCCTGTATAGTACTTAAACTGCCCTTAATTTAGTAGCTGGACCGAACTAATTATCACAAACATCAAAAGGTTTCCAGAAATACAGTCATTAAGTATTTTTCCTTTTCCTAGCATTAAAAAGCAACTCCTGGCTTTATTAGCATAAGTTTTCTCTTTAATTGGTTGCTAATGATGGTGCCTTTTCAAGGATTTTCACAGCTAGTACCTTGGGGTAAGTAAATATATAAATAGGTCTGGTAAGCTTTGGGGCTGAAATCTCAGGTTAACAGCATCATTATAAAGAGGATATACAATTACAACACTAAGTATTTCCTTAGATTATCTTTGGTGCTTTACTTTTCAAAATGGCTCATAACATGACCAGAGTAATTAATATATGCCCAACCATTAAAAAAAATAGCGATTTTCTTACAGCTTGAGCCAGCCTCTAAAAAACCATTTACTGAATTCCAGCGATGCGTTAATTAACAGTATCCTTGTACATTTTTTTTTTTTTTTTTCTGCTTTAAAGTGAACTCAAAATGAGGAATACACCTCTAGCAGCAGGAAAAGACCTCTCAAGCAACTGGAATGTGAAGATACAATATCTCATAGCAATATTATTTATACACATTTTGTTTTTCCAAATATTTAATTAGATACTATTTGCTCACTGTAGTCACAACTGATGCTTACTGGTACCTTAAGTCCTTCTATAATTTACATTACATGCTACTTTGTGCCCAAAGATTTCAGGGAGGTGATCAAGCTTCTGTCCCTCTTCCTGACTTAAATGAGTTCAGGATAAGGCTCTTCCTTTTATCTTTTCATTCTGGTAATGCAGGAGGGTATGGAGGAGTGAGGGCTGTCACTGATGACATTTAAGGCGTGAGGTTTGTCAGTGATGGAGCGCCATAAGCCCTGGTCCTACCCTCTCTCAGTCTAATGGTAACACAAGTCATTATTCTTTAGGAAACCCATAACAGTCTGCTGTCACCAACCTCCAGTGTGCAAAAGCACTGTCTTACACCAGAGACCACGTCTATTCCTGTTCTCAAAACATAATGACTCCTGCTTTGAGATTCCGGGAAAAGAGCAGTTCAAAATATTATTAATATGTTTTATGCACTGACCTTAGCAGCAGTGACCTTAGCTGGAAAAATATTGCTTTTTAGTAAATATTCTTTCCTACAAAAATGCTTCATTCTGTGTAGCAGACTTAAACTTTCCCCCAGTCAGACAAGGAAGAAGAGAAGCTGGCAGCAAATGAGTTACAATTCAGCTCTTCTCCAGGCTTCCTAGGCCAAATTTCCCTTTACCTGATATCTTAAAATGCAAAATAACTGCACTCTCCATTCTGCAGAAATTCTGACATTGTGATCAAGATGATTACTTGGCTGGCCTATGAAATAGAAACAGAGGAAAAAGTAAAATAGAAAAGTTAATATTGAGTAAGTCCATCTTCAAATTTCGTGTCTGTTGATAGTATTTTATATTCTGCTTCAAATATTTAACATTTTCTTCATTAAATGAAAAATTTAGGATGATTATTTTATTTCTCATTAAAAACTTCCCTGAAAGAAATATGTTCATCTGAAGCATCTAAGAGAGGTGACTATTGTTTCTCACCACATCATTAGTTGTTCAGAGGCAGTGGAGTTCTCAGTGTGTACACGGACTGAAATAAAGTCAGCTTTCATCAGAAACAAACAGAATGAGACTTTCTCTGCACTGTGGTGCCTTGGCACTTCCAAGGCCACTGCAGAACATTTCCTTTGCTATTGAATCACACAAATGGTATGCAAACTTATTCCCTGTCCCACGCTACCTGTTCCTTCATTTACCCATAAGCCATACAAATTTAAATTCTGAACATAATTCTTGCAGGTCATTTTCTTACCACCCCTGAGGAACTAGTAACAGTGTTACCTCTTAATGCAGAAAATCCTCCCATGCTAAAGATTTTCTACAGACAAAAAAAAAAATCACAAATTTTAATTATTTTACTGAACAAATTCATATTGCATTTTGGGTTTTTTAGTGTTGAAGTGAGGCAACATTTCATTGTGACTGAAAAAAATCCGCTTCAAACCAATTTCTGAGACCTGGACCTTATTCTTTACAACGAAAAAGTTTGCTCACTAGTCTCTTAGTGCTTTTAGCGATATGAATGTATCACCTTCTTTAACAATGCCCTCTGGTCAGCTGGTTTTCTGCACTAGGCATTCAGCTCCAGACAGATGTGGGGAATATTAATCATGCCAGTGTTTTACCTCCTACTGCCCTGACCTTCACTGGGGAAAGTGAAGATCTCAGAAACAAAATATCTGAAAGAGCAGATTAATTTGGGACAAGTCCTCTTCATTTTGGGCCTGATCCCAAGCCAGAATCAATCTAAAGACTCTGCTGAAGTCAACAGAATTATGCTATTGAAACCAGTTGAATATCTTCTGCCACGGCAGACTCTGTACCCCTTAGGAGAAATTTTTTTCAGTTGATTCTAGGCTGCCTGAAATATTAGAAACACTAAAGTAAGTAAGTATCTCTATAAATGGTACCTTTTAGATTCTCCATAAGCCAAACTAAAATTATCATGACTGGCACCTTGCTAATTTCTCTATAAATAATTATTAATTTCATTATTCCAGGCTATTTCTCAGATACCTTTGCAGGCTATTTTCTTCCAATAATTGCTAGGCTGTTTTTGAGCACTTACAGTATTGTGAATATATGAAAATATTCAGTCTTGGTTCCTTATTTTCAGGGAAGGTTCTAGCTTTTAGAGCTACAGCAAAAAGCACAAAAATATGTCTCTAATACTATAATGGCATAAGAAGAACCAATTTTAAATTAAAAAAAAATTAAAAAAACCCAAAAAAAACCCCACAAAAAAACCCCAAGAACTCTGAATATTGAAAACAAATCGGTAATATTCTGGAAAACTGCTCATCATATTTCATCTTTTGAGACTGGCAATGCATCTGTTAGTCCCATTTCACAAATGCAGAAACTGAAGCAGGGGTTTGGATGAAGCAGGGTGAGCTGCTTTGGAAAATGTGCCAAGTGTTAGGGTTCGGAGGCAGCAGGGTGATTAAGGTTCCCAAAGGCCCCAAGTAAAACCTCAGACTCTGTTCATCTACCTATTAGACTGTATCGTCATGTAATGAGCTGATAACTCAGAGAAAACTAATCAATGCTTGTCCTTTAAGGGTGATCGTAGTGACAGGCTCTGATTTGGAAACAGAAACCCTAGCTCCAAACCTGCATGCAGTCCTCCAGGCTATGTAACCTGGTGCAATATCATAGCAACAGCTGATTAGCCAAATTTGTATGAAAGTAATACAAGTTATTCCAGTGTAAATAATGTAATGAATCCTCACAGATTATTTAACTAAGCATGATACTGGCAGTTGGTAAGAAGCATTTCTGACAGGGAAAAAAAACCAACTTTTAATTGGAAAGTGTATCAATAGCCTCTACTTCGAACAAGAAATGAACATTCATGAAACCTACCATGTCAGCAATTCATAACTTCATCCAAAAACAGCCACAACTGGGGCAGGAGCTGAACAAGCTGCCCCACTAATGAGCCCGAGCCCTGCTTTGAAGGAATAGAAATGCCAGTGACAGGAGGTCGATAAAACTCTGATGTATGAGACAGGAGAGGGGCTGCATGACTGACCAAACAAAGTCTCTTCTCAAGTCAGAGGAGCACCTACCCTCTGGGGCAAACATTGGCATGAGCTAACACCAGCCATTTGAGGGGCTCTGGGGTGCCAGGAGCCCATGGCCCAGGAGCAGCTCCCATGCTGTTTGGGAGTAAAAGGACTGCCAGCTTCTACTCTCCCTCTTTGATGAGATCCTCTTATCTGATCAGGACTCAGCCATAGCCCTGAAAGGCAGCTGCTCCACCATTTCCATATGGTGAACACATCAGATGATACCAACATTTACACTCTTTTGGGTTTACTCACTATTAGAAGCAAAACCACCAAAGCTGAGTAAGGTAACTCCTTTTGCAGGGGTAGTTCAGGCTGGCAGCTCCCTAGTGAAACTTGCACTCAGGACAGCTCAAGAACAGGTTCCCTGTGAGCTCAGCCATGGCCCTGGCTAGGATTTGCAGTGGGGGGCACACATAAGGGTAGCATGTCCCCTCCAAACCAAGCACACCATTTCAGTGACTGTGCAACACTCATATGGAAAACACCAATGAGCCATGCACCAGAGGGGCTTTTGAACACAGCTTACAAGAATGATTATCACTTATCACCATTTTTGCATTGTTTTACTTTGTGAAGACAAAAGCTTTGAGGGAAAAAATAGATTATTCAATCTAATAATCTAGTTCTTTTTCTCCTCCTTCCTCCTTGCCTAGTGAAACCCCACTGCTTAAGAGTAGGAATCAAGGTCCCGTTGGAAAGAATTGCCAAGAGATGCTTTGGGACAGCAGTGGAGTATGAACATCCAACTGCATCCAACTCTGCCTCCCTCAAAGTAAAGTGAAGTGGTATTACAGTTTGTGTTTAGAAGCCCAAAGTGTTTCCATGCTGTTATTACACAAATCTCAGTTGGCAATACAATGGGGTTTTATGCAGCAAGTAATCACAGACAAGCCTTTTTTTCTCTCTCTTTTTAATCATAGTACTCTCTATAATAGGATTTTTTTGTGATAACCTACAAATATGATCCTACAAAACACCTGATCTAGGTGTTCCTGCTCCAGCAGGGGGATTGGACTAAATGATCTTTCAAGGTCCCTTCCAATCCTTCATATTCTGTGATTCTGTGATATCTCTCTTAACCCATTTGTATGTTAATTTTTATCTTATTTATTTTTATCTTATGCTTCTTACTATATGTGATAAATGAAAAGACCATATTGATCATGCAGGTGTTTACTGCAAAGACATATTCTCCCTTTAATTATTCTGCGAATAATATCGCTTTATATGTAGAAATACAGACTAGCAGTGCACACAAGGTTGTCAGAAATATAAAAGAAGAGAAGAAACTCAGCTCATATATACACTATAATGCTTGTTCAGGCAGTTTGGACTGAAAGAAAAGAGATCCTGTTGGAAAACTTTTAAGAATAAAAGCAATTACCACAAATAACTTGATTTTTTACATTCTCAAGACCTGATCTCTCTCTTATTAAAAGCTGCTGAAGAGCTCCTCATTACATAACAAGACTTAGACAAGACCTTTAATTTTTCTGTCTCCTTTTTACAATGTTATGTGTGTTGTGGTTTTGCTGGCACTAGAGATAAAATGAGAAATTACACAAATAGGTTTTCCTAGAGTTTAGATTACCTTTTGTAGAAGCTTTATACAGAGGATCAACCTCTCTGAATCAAACGTTTCTTTAATAAGCAGGAGATACTAAGGGAGAATTATTGTAGACTATTCTAAATTAATTTCACAATCAACTCTGTCAGTGAAACACACTATAATTCAGTAATATTGCATTCTGGTAAGCTCCCTTTTTTTCCCAGAAATCCTACCTGAAATATGAAAAATATGATTATCCTTATACATGCATAATCAAAAAAATATTGCAGGTGATGAATAGAGGTGAGATAGATTTATTAAAACACTTTGTGCAATGTTTCATAAAACCTTAATAACTCAAAAATTAATTTCAATTGGAATTGTAATAAAGACAATCATACAAAGTGGAAACTATCTGAATAGCCATAAATACACACCAGTGATAAATATCAAAGTTTTGATTTGTGGGCAACAGTACTGAAGATCCAGTTTTGTTTAGAATTTCCCTGTCAGATCTGGAAAGCAGGAAGAAAACATGATGCTGATAGAAGGAAGTTTGAGAAATAAAACAAAGGTATCTAGAGAAATTATAAATGTGAAATCAAAAAGTGGTAGAGCTGAAGGAAATACAGTCTTATACCTCTGAATAAGACTAATGTAGATCAAAAATTTGAAAGGAAGAGAAACCAGAAAGCAATAACATCAGAGGGGGTCAGGCCGATGGCAATTTCCTATAGGTACATGATAGCATCGCCTCCTCCCAGGCTGCCTACACCGCTATTTTCCAGACAAAGCTGAGACTAAAGCTGCCCAGAGGAGCTCTTGTCCACTTGTGCAGAGATGAGCACAGGGTCAGAGAAAAGCCTCAGTGAATACAGTTCTCTGGGGCTAGCTTAGCTTTTCTCCCCTTTTCTGAAGGACATGGATGAGCAGGTTGGGTTTCTTCATTTTGGCCCCCACCAATCTTTATTCTTTTAATTAAGGCTGGTGAGAAAGAAGTCACAATGGTCTCTGTATACTTTATGCATTAAAGATAGGTAGTAGCACCACATTTTGATCCCAAGAAGCCTTCAGTAACTCAGAAAATATAAATAAAATCCAACTCAAGAAGACAGAAAATTATTCATCTTATTTCTTTTGGCTTTCTCTCAGCTAATATAATTTTCATACTTAATTCTGGGATTTTGCAATTTCCATATCTCAAATTCAAGCTTTGGCAAGTTGAGATGCCCTGAACAGTATTGAGTAGGTACAGCTTGCTCAACAAAGGATGCAAATAAAATACAAAATTAATTCACTTTTTTAACTAAGGCTAGCAAATGAACGTTTCTTATTGTACAGGTTTTGAAATCATATTTTAAGCTGGAGAAAACAACTAGACAACCATAACTCCAGGGGTGACTCATGCTCTGCATGGCCTCCTCCAAACACCTCCTCGGGGCTTTCTGCTGCGTTTGTGAAATCATTTGCAGGAAGGCTGAACTATCCCCTAGGACTACACCGCCAACTACACCGTGTTAAATAGCCTAATCTTAAAATTGGCATAAAGCAACTCATTCCAGGGTGTGCACCACAGTGATTAAGCTGAATTCAGTGGAGCCGTGCTCATTCACAAAGCTGAGCAACTACAGCTGTGGTGCCTTGCTAATACTAATGGTCTCGCATAAAGTCTGCAGAGCTCTACTGCAAGCTTTTATGATTCTGGTTAGTCCAGAAGTTCATACTAAGTGAAGCTTTGGTGGGATTCAGATACTTCAATCCATGTGTCCTCATTCTTAAAAGTGTTAGGTACCTAACAGCTGTGGAGAACTGTGCTGCTGTTCATGCTGCAGAGCTGCACCCAGTGCAGAGCTGTTTGAGTGATGCAGCAGTTTGCAGTATCAAATTCCCTGTTTTCTTGTTTGTGAAGCCTGTTATGTATCTGAAGTGGTGCTTCTGCTTACTCTTCAGCCATATCCACAAGATCAGAATAAGAGCTGCTTGCCAACAAGGCAGTGACTTGTCAAGTCTGTCTTCCCTTACATCCTTGAAGAATCAACCACAGAATCATAGAATGGTTTGGGTTAGAAGGAACCTTAAAGATCACCTAGTCCCAACCCCCCTGCAGGGACTGAGGCAGGAACATCTTCCATTAGACCAGGTTGCTCAAATCCCCATCCAGCCTGGTCTTGAAGCACAGCCAAACAAGTGGACATGTACGGGATGGAAGGCTGCAAGAAACCTCTGTTCACACGGATCTCTCTTAAGCTTTCCTGACAGACAAAGACCAGGTGTAAAAAGAAGCAACAGTACTTCCAAACATATAATTTGCTGAGAGGATATATGGTTTTTAAAATATTGTCAGTGATTTAATGCTGTGGCAGGGACAGGGAAACATTTACATCCAGCTGTTAACGTACAGTATATGGTTTTGCTTGAGGCTTTTGTTTGCATTAAACATACAGAAGCCATTACAAAGTATTCATACTACTAAACAGCCTCTATATTTTGTAACAGTTTATTTCAAAACTGGCTGCTTGAATCAGAGTATCACTGGAAACTAGTCAGAGCAAATGGAGATGTTTTTGCATTACCTGAGCTGCCAATTTTGAGGATACTGGGCCCCATCTGAAAGTGCCTCTGGTTGCTTGCAGCACAGCTCCAGCCATGAGCACAACACTCCATGCTTCAAACCTGCTCCCAAAGTTGGAAAAAGCAGCAGGAGAGCTTTTATCAGAATAATTTGTGGAGGCACTTTCAGTCCAAGATTGCCATCTTGTGGTCTGCGATTGCAGAAGAAAAATTTTTAAATCTAGGCTTGCCATCCTGTGATCAGTGATGAAGACAAATTTTGTATCTCATTTATAGCACTCAAAAAAAAAAAAGATTATTTTTTAAAGACTTTTTAATGAATCTTTAAGAGCAAAGTAAGGATGTTAAGCACTTCTGAAACAATCAGAGAAATTGCAGTTTACAAAAAAATTAATAATATCTAATAATAAATATTTTACAGCTGCAATGTTTTACAATTACAGGGAACAGTTTTATGTGCAAGAATTTTCAATATAATTTAATGGTTTATAAATTCAGACATAAAAATTTAATTAAATCTTTTAGAGAGAGAGTGGCTTGGTACAAGAAATCTGCTCTCCCGTCAGACATTAGCTGGGAAAGCAGCTTTAATACAGGAAAACTGCTCTCCTGTCAAGTTACTCAGGTAAGTGTTGTTTCTTTGAAGAGGTTACTGGGTATAAGGTATTTTATTTATTCGATATTTGATTTGAAGTGTTTTAATATATCTCCATCCTAGTTAAAGAATTTTAGAAAGTCATTTTTTTTAAAAAACACATATTCAGTATTGAAGAAAAGATGCCTGTAATAAGGGAAAATTATAAGCAACATTATCTGGATCAAATAACGTATATCCAATATACATATATGATACAGGATTGTGTGTGTGTGATTTACTTATTTTTACCATCACCACCAGTTTTGCAAACTGCCTGCTTTGTAAGCAGACTGTCCTTCTGGAGTCTGATTGCTGGACTTGGAAATCTCAGGCAATCAGATGCTCCCAACAGCAGGGCACATCTGGAGAATGCAGGTTCATTATGGGGAACGATGAGCCCTGCTCCCTGCTCTGTCATCTGCTATCAAGGAGCCTATTTCATCCAAAGATAAAAGCTAAGAGCATTGTTTCATGTTTTCCAAGGCCCTGCAGTGTGTGCGGCTCCTTCTTTGTACTGTTAATACACAGCTTACAATGAGACCTCAAAATGCCAAATTCATTTGAGAAGCCAATGAGCGAGTGTTCAAAGAGCCCCTTGATCAATATTGACAATATATTGGGGATACATGATACAGAGGGTGTCAAAGAGGGACATTATTAAAGATATAGCATTTTTCGTAAAACTTTTTGCATTTCTTTTGAGATACAAAATAACAAACAAGAACAAGATTGAAATCGAATCACATAGTAGCAATCCAGTAACAATCAATTACTATCAGCCTCATTTGCATTTCATTTACAGGTTCATTTTCTTAAATGGAAACTTTAATATTTTATATTGTATTGCAGTCATTTTTAAGCAATGGGTTAAATAAGTATTATCAGTTAGCAGTAAGAGAGTTCTGTTCTAATTTTCTACAGTATTTTATATAATAATCACTCAGTTAACTTTATCTCTGCTTTATTTATTCTGCTATTTATTTGGGGTAGTAATACACAGAGAACATTCTAAGTTAATACACACAACTTCTATCACAGAAGTTGAAAAGATGCAAATATACTCAACCATTTGTGTCCAGATTAATAGTTGTCACGGTTTCAGCTGGGATGGAGTTAACTTTCTTGCTGGCAGCTGGTGTAGCACTGTGTTCTGGATTTGGGATGAGAAGCAGTGATGATAGCGCACTAATTGTTTTGGTTGCTGCTCAGTGGTCAAGGCCTTTTCTGTTCCTCACCCCACCCCACCACTGAGAAGTCTGGGGAGCACAAGAAGTTGGGAGGGGACACCAGTAGGACAGCTGACCCCAACTTACTAAAAGGAATTCCAGACCATATCACATCCTGCTCAATATAGAAAGCTGCAAGGAGAAGAAAGGGGAGAGCCACATGATTTGAGCTATGGCATTTGTCTTCCCAAGTAACATGATGGAGCCCTGCTTTCCTGGAGGTGGCTGAACACCTGCCTGCCCATGGGAAGCAGTGAATTAATTAATTTCTTGATTTGTTTTGCTTCCATGCTCAGCTTTTTCTCTACCTCTTAAACTGTCTTTATCTCAACCTTCAAGTTTTTCTTCACATTTACTTTTCTGATTCTCTCCCCCACTGCAACTGGGGGGAGTGAGCAAACGGCTGCATGGCCCTAGCTGCTGGCTGGGGTTAAACCATGACAGTCCTTTTCAGGTCTCCACCTGTTGGTTGGTTTGATGTTCCTCAGTGGCACAGCTCTTGGGTATGCGGGCATCTACATAACGCACTTATAGACCTATTTCATGTAACACTGCTGCATGTAGGCCAGTGTTTCCACTGAAAAGAACACAAAGAAATAAATACAATAAGCCCCTGAGATACACCTACTACCTTGTGTCTTGTATTTTTGGTTATGGCCCAGAGAGACACAGGGACATAGAAAATTCCACACTAAATGGAAATGGTGGCCTGGTGCTGTCAGGAGAAACACATAAAGAAACCTGCTGCAGTATTAGTTTCTCAATGAGATTAATAGGAAAACGAGGGCAGAAATACTGTTTGTACATGTGAAAAGCAATCTGCAAATGTCAGAAGTTTAAACTATTGCTAGTTGTCCTGTTTTCAGCTGACATAGAGTTAATTTTCTCTCTAGTGGATTCTGTGTTTCAGGTTTGGTATGAATGGAATGTTTTAGCTGTTGCCAGGTGATGTTTGTGCTACTCACGGACTTTTTTCAGCTTCCCATAGAAGCTGAGAAGGAGCATAGACAGAACAATAGAATGGCCAAGGGAACATTCTGTACCATAGACTTCATACTCTAGTTTATAAATGGGGGTTGGCTAGGGGTGGGGTGGGCTGGGCAACAAATTCACAGGGTGGTGAGAGTAACTTCTGTTGTATTACTTTACCTTATATCTTCTTTTACAGTTATTTATTATTGTTGTTGTTGTTGTTGTTATTCTTACTATTATTTTCCTTTTTTGTTATTGTTCCATTAAACTGTCTTTATCTCAGCCCACAAGGAGTGGGGTTTTTCCTTCCCTTTCCCTTTCTTTTCTCCCACTTCTCCCTGCCTTTCTTGGGGGGAAGGGGAGAATTGCCCAAGGGGCTGTGTGGGCCTAGCTGCTGGCTGGGGTTAAACTACCAAACTAGAAAACAATTTAGGTGGGCTTTACTCCTGTGGAAAAAATCAAACATCAACAGAAATTATTTAAATGTGTGTATCAGTCATCGACAGCATCCATCTGTGGTATTTTACCTTTCAAGCAAGGGCTAAAATTCTCCAGGCTGAAATCAATAACATTAAAGCTAAGGCTGTACACATCAACCGTTACAGCTTTCTGGGGCTAACAAACTTGATTCATGCAATCTGATGTTTTTAAAAAATTATGTTAGCACAGATTAGAACCTTGTGCTCACTGGGAGTCATTCTCATCTATCAAAGCGATAGGGATTTCTTGGGAATTTCTGTATGCACATATTATTCACCTGCTGGTCCATATGTTTGCTGCAGGCATGTGCTGAAATTCACTTAAAAATTTCCTTTGATCAAAAAGAGTCAGAGCCATTTCTTGGAGATCTACTTTTTTGGAAGGACAGACTTGGTCTGCTTCACTTAGTTTAACAGAGCCTCTGTATTTACAAGCAAGGACACTGAACCATTATTATGCAGAAACCAAAACAGCTTTAAGTTTTAGCGGTTTTAGAACAGGCTTGAAAAACTTTTCTCTACTGGAAGACAAGATCTAAAGACCCAAAGGCTCTGATGTATCCACACATGCCTATGAAGGAACATATTTTCAGTCTCTCTCTCATGTTGTGTTGAAAACTGAGCTTAGATATTTTTGTACCTACATTCTTCACCTGTGCAATAGTCTTGGTGGAAATATAGAGATAATTTTCAGCAATGCAGCAAAATGAGCCTTGTCATTATTACCCACAGGTCTACCACATTCTGGCAATTCTCTGTAACCCAGAGATGAAAAGATATGAATCCTACATGACAGTATATATATTTTTTGCTAGACATTTTTATGGCTCATAGAATCATAGAACGGTTTGAGTTGGAAGACAATCTGGTTCTACCTAACCCCCTGCCATGGGCAGGGACACCTCCCACTAGACCAGGTTGCTCAAAGCCCTATCCAGCCTGGCCTTGAGCGCTTCCAGGAAAGGGCATGGCCTCTTCTGGGGGAACAAGATTCTGGGCTTTTCTCAATTGCTATTAGTCACTTCATGGAGAAAAGAAGTTAAAGGTAGGTGTGTTATTTTCCATCATCCTTTTGGGACCAATAATATGAGCAAACTGCCTAGAGCCCTAAGGCAAGTGATTTCTGTCATAGTAATGGTACGAGCTGCGTTCCCACAGAATTAACCAACATGGGAGGCCTTGGTCTGCTCCCACAGACCCCATTTCTGATGAAGAAAGCAGATGAAGGATGAAGAACCTGGTACAATGCCCGTGAAAGGCTGCATCAAAGTGCAATTACAGCAAGGTGCGATTACAGCATCAGCCAGCAGCAAAGCGCCTATGCCACTGCCAGAGAAACACAGCTGAAATTAAAGGATTCACCATCCCTGTGTTGATGCTGCTGCACAAGAGAGGTCTCACCTGTGTTCTGTTCACAATGGATAGACACCCACATCATACGACGCTCTCAAACAGCAGCAACTTCACAGAAACTTTCAGGCAGTGAGTCAGTTGTACAGGGACCAACTCAGTAGAAATACAGTGTAATGCAACATTATATTCTGCTGCTTTTGCCCTAGATAACCCAAGTTCTGTCCTCAGCATTTTGTATTCACTTTTTCATTAAAAGAAAATTAATTTCAAAGTCCCAAGTAAACCATCTTTGAAAAGTGGGTAGTGGCTTTACACCCAAAGAACCCATAGTTCCATATTAAAAATCATGCAAATATTTTAAACAGCCATATTCAGAGATCTCTGGGAAGAGCTGACCACCTGTCAGGAATAAGAAGAAATCCCTCCAGATCTTGTTTTGGACAGGAGGCTGCGTTAACCACCTGTCTGTACATATGTCTGTAGGGACATTTGGGACCAGCTCAGTGTGACCTCTGTGTTCTTTTAGATTTATTTTAACAGCCAATATGTTATGTTAAAACAAAACTGTCCCTGTAGCATTATCCATCAAAGAGTATATCTGCAGCATAAAGAGCAAGCCTTCGTGGGGGAAAACACACAATTCTTTTCAAAATTGTGAATATTCTTGAGTTTTTATTCAAATAATAGTTGGAATGTTCTCTGGGTAAAAGTTGAGCGCAATTAGAATGGCCCTGTTCGGTAAAAGGATTGAAATTAGATGTAGATGTGAAGTTAAATCAAGACTGACATAGGAAAAAAACCACAAATGAATACACTGATCTCATTTCTGGTGCAAAACAAAGGAACCTCCTGTTTTTAAGACTTGGATGTTAAAATGGAAGAAAATTCCTACAAAGAAAAAGGTTTGACAAGGTTTTGGTGACATCTAAGCTAGATATATAGGACATTTTTGGCTCTCCTTTGTCTGTAAGCCTCCAAAATGTTTCCAGGCATATTATTTTCAGATTGATAATACGAATTACAGCATCGAGTTAGGTAGGATAAAAAGATTTACACCTCAACCACACTCAGCTGCCCAGTTCAGAGCATTTTTATGAGAGTTCAGATGATGGCAAACCCATAATAATGAAGTAGTTTTCTATTAGAATTATAATAAAGTGCACTACACAATGTCATTGTAGAACAAAGGTGTTCTTAAAGTTTCAACTTCTCCATTAATTTCAGTATTAACTCTAATACTGATAATGTTATTTTAAATGTTACTACTGGTAAGTATGTCACAATTAAAAAGCTAAGGAATGTGATGAGACTCATAAATACTTATATCACTATTATAAATATGGATAACTTCAGGCCTGTGAAAAAATTGTTAAAATTAAAATGCATTTGTCTTTAATAGATTATGTGAAATGTCTTCAGCATGAACAAGTACAGCTTCAACAGACTAATTTAGCTTTGCTGCTGTTTTTTTTAACACAAACACAAACAAAATTATTTATTTGTAATTCTCCACTGATTACTGAAATGTTGGCAATGATTTAATCTTGTAAAATGGTTTGCCTTTCTTTTCTTACAACAAAAATATTAGTGAACTCATATAGATTGAAGTTTCAGCCAGAAAATTTCAAAACTTTGAACCATTTTTAATGTGTGCCATTTCAGTTTTCCACTTGGAAACATTTTGCTTCAGAAACTGCCTATGTTTATTTTTACCTCCCTGCAAGTGGGAAAATGTAAAAATGGTTTGCATCAGATGTAGAAGTTTTAATCACAATAAAATTTGCAGAAAAAAAAGGATTGAAAGATTGCCATACAAAAAAAAGAAATAGAAAAATCCATCATGAAATAGTTTAATTCATTTCTCTGTTAAGATAGCAAATTGCAATAATTCCACAAAATCAATCAGCCATCTAAACCTGAGCTGTGAAATTATTATTATTAGGAAGCTTTTCCTCTAATGTCAAACCTAAACCATCTTGACTGCAATTAAAGCCCGTTATTTCTTTTCCTACACAAAAGTTCTTGCAGAAAAAAGTTTCTTTTTTTAGCTACTTTTTACATGTTGAAGGCTCATTTTTCCCTTCTCTGCATTAAACACCACCAGCAGCATGTATTACTAGACATTTCTCTTTAAGTTGAAAATGAAATCTGTCCTGTTGTTTGAAAATAGGGCCAGCTTCACACTGCAGGAAACTTCCCAAGAGATGAAGGTAGCAGGGCTTACATTGCTTTGTCTTTTTCTGCTGCCGCTGATAGGAGAATTAAGAGCAGTAAAGGGACAGGAAAGAAATGACTAGATGAGTAACATCATGAGAGGAGAATAGGCTTTGGACCTTTCTGGATCCAAATGTTTCTCACCCAGTTGTTACTAAAAATGTATGTGCTTAACATACTTAACATATATTTTTTTATTTCTGTAAATCTTATTTACATGACCCTGTATCCTGTAATCACATTGCAAGAGTAAGACCATGACCGTCATCCAGACCAGCAGCGTCAGGTGGACTCATCAAAATGTTTTGTGTAATTAATTAGGTGCTGCTGCTTATTCCTAGATCCCAATGAACTGTTTTAATTCTTCACTGCAGGTTAATATCATCAGAAAAGCTGCAAATAATTGCAGAAAATTGTATTGCATAGATCCATTTAGTATATACTCTCAAGATACCTGAAATTATTGCTTTTTCTGTGCCCTTTGAAGTAGGAATCATTTTTAACACTACCTATTTCTGTAGCCTCGTGACTCCAACTGATTATTCAAATACAAAAGAAAACCTATACTTTTTTGAATCTGATTAAACACTCACCACTCAGACTTTGAGGTTTGTTGTCACTTTAAAGCCTTCATTAACAGCAGAAGCAAAACTGTCTTAAAATGTCTGCTTAAGCATCAGATTCTTCCAAATTATGCTTTGTTGGTCATATAGACTCCAGACTGATGGACCTGCAGCCCATCAGCCCAGCAAATACATATTTAATGGAAAATCACTCAATAGTTTCAGTTAATTTTAGAAGAAACTCTAGCTAATGCATTTTGATATGTTGTACAGGTAGTGATAAATCAGCATGTAGAAACAACAGTTTAACGGTCAGGAATTGGGAAAAGTGAGAAGTTAGTTCTAGCTAGTCAGGTTGTGGGTACTGGAGAAAAAGAGTGCTCTTCAAACAGCCTAAACAAAAGAAATTTGGAAAACATAAATGGTATCCCCCAAATATGCTGATTCTGCAACAGGAGTGATCCAGCAGGGATGAAAATATACCCTACCATTTGGGTCACTGGCTGTATACTTAAGGTGTAATACCTTACAGTATTTGACTCTAATACTTTTATAGATACCTATACGGGACTTCTGTTGAGGAAAGACAACTGACTTTAAATATTACAATGTTTTCAGACATGTCTTCCATAATAGAAAAATATTAACCCAAAAGATATTCATTTGCCCAGACAAATTGAACATAATTCTGTGCTACTTTGCAGAATGCAGGCATATTGACTGAAAAATAACATGTTGTAATTACATTTACATTATTGTTGCGTATTTGTTCTGTTTGAACTGCTAGTTGTTGCATATTCTCTGGAAATCAGCCTCTTGCCGGACTTCAAGTATTTTGCTGTAATGTGTATTGTTTTTAAGTAGTTAAGACAAGAAATCCAATCAAGCAGCTACTTTAAAATTTCTTATTTGATACCTATTTTCCTGCAGTTGTAAATGTCTTGGTGTGAGTCTCTGAATCTCACCTTGTGCAATGGTAAAAGTACCATGCTGAAGATTTGCTCAGTTTGTTCACCTCCTTCAGCGTTAATGTTTGCATTTTCTCTCTCAAAGCAGAGGAGAAAGAAAATCAATCAGGGGGAAACCTGAAAATGTCTGTTAAAAACAGACCCATAAGAAATCTGGAATATGAAGGAAGACAGAGAAAAGGGAAAGCAGGGCCAAGTCCTCTTTCTCCCTGTCTCCAGACAGTTACTTTTTAGTTCCACCCTTGACAAACATTGTCAGAAATTGTAAGGGATGAGCAGAAGGAAGGGGATCATGGTCACGCAAAACTTCAGTCCAGACCAACCCTTGTTTTTGGGCCTGGGGAAAGCGAGAAAACGGTGGGCATTGGAGCAGGCCAGCAGCAGCTTCATTTACTCAAGAGCTCCTGACTATATCAGAATAGTAATTCTTATTAAGTCTACTGTGCGTTATAGTAAACCTTTCTAAGGTATTAGGGTATCTTCAGCATTTTAGCATATACACAATTTAGTTCACTTATATCAAGTACACTGGCTGAGAAAAAGTTTTCTGTGCTTGCATTCCTACAACTCCTTTAAAACAAGCAAGCAAACAAGCAAACAACAATAGCAGATTAAAAGAGGTGAGTTTAGTCTTTTGTTGCCAAAATTTTTGGTTCATGGCTGTAATTTTTCAGTAATAATATATTCATTTTAGCCTAAACTTTAGGTTGGGACAAAATTCAGCCCATAAAAGTACTTAAATCTTATCTCTGTGGGAGAACTGTTTAACTAAGTTTGTACTCTTTTAGTGAAAATGAATTATGTTTGTAAGCACTTCATAATTTTATTGTGTTTTCACAATAAGTTGGTCTTAATGAGAAAATTTTCCACAAGAAAAATTATGCCTAACATGGTTCTTCTATGTCTTTGTAGTATATTTGTACTAAATGAGCAGCTCATCCATCAGAATGAAGTATTCAAGTCCCTTAAAGACCATTGTGCTAATTTAGTGCTATCATTTGATTAATACTCTGTGCTTCCACTTCCCCAAAATAAGGGATTTTTTTTTTCTGTTTTTACTACTTCAGTATGCATTTAGGGAATCATATTTAACAACCTGTCATCTTTTTGCCTTAAGACCCAGCAGTATGAAATGAACTTACATAGAAAGTTAAAACATTCATATTTCAATCAGCACATAAAGAAATGGAGATACAGTTTCTAAATGGAGAGGCAGAGAATGGTGAAACCCCACAACTTTAAATACAGTACAGATAAATTTTAACTATTTAACTACATGCACTAATTATTTGGTTTTGGTAGTCCCCAAACCCATTCCCAGGAAGCACAGTAGAACTTGTATTAATTTCAATCCTGTCATGGCATACCTGTATGGATTGTACACTGTGAAAAGCTAGTACCAGCAGTCAATATAGCAGTAAATAGATTATGATCAATTAGTATCTGTTTAATAAAAACAGCCAAGATTTATCATAGATAAGAGGCTGAGATGAATAATTGTACTGATGAGAAAACTTTTCAGGAAAATAATTAAGCTGGTTTTGTAACAATTTCAATGTTTCATTGAAACATAATCATATCAACAAAGCTTTTTTAAGAAGGCTTCCTATTTACAGGATGGATAGCTGGGGTAACAGAAGTCCAAGTACAGTGTCCGCAGGATGTGAATGGGACAGAGGATTCATAGGTGAGCATGTGCCAAGTTCAAAGTGAGGCTGTAAATCTGAGTCTCCCATACCCCATGGGACTGGTCTGACTATACCACTGTCAACTATTCTGACAAGAAGTTAAGAGGACTTCTGCCTTTAAAAAAAATAATTAAAATATTAGCATAACAAGACCTTTGGCACTGATGAAAGATGAAATCAAATTAAAAACCTGAAACATTTTGTATTGGTTCTGGCTGAAACAGAGTTAACTTTCTCCACAGCAGCCCACATTGAGCTGTGTTTTGGGTTTGTGGCTAAAACAGGGTTGACAATGCACCAATGTTTTGGCTAGCGCTGAGCAGTGCTTGCCAGCACCAAGGCCGCCTCTGTTTTTCACTCTGCCCTTTAAGTGAGTAGGCTGGAGCTGGGCAAGAGGCTCAGGGGACACAGCCAAGGCTGCTGACCTGAACTGGCCAAAGGCGTATTCCACATTTGCTTATTAAACTGTCTTGATCTTGACCCATGACTTTTCTCACAACTGCTCCTCCTGTGCCCTCTCCCATCCCACTGGGAGCGGGCAGTGACCCAGCAGCCATGTGGGTACTTTGCTGCCGGCCAAGGCCTTTTTCTAACAAAATTCACTGAGCAGCTGAGTTAGTGATTAAGTTCCAAATTTTTCAGCTGATTAAAAAAGAAGCCGTAATTTGGTGACTGAGGCAGAATTGTGTTCTGTTCAACTCCTATCTCTGTCCCAGGCTTCCTTTGTGGCCTTGGACAAGTCACTGAATTTCTGTTGTCCTTAGACAACTTGCTAAATGTCTGCCTCAGCCTCTTGCCTGTTAGCCAGAGGTAACAACACTTCCAATTACGTTCTTTTGCCACATCTAAATTCCAACCAAGCCCCCAGAAGGGTGTGGGCTGTGGTGCAATACCAAACCAAACACAGGCAAGAGATCAAAGCCCAAGCCTCAGGGTAAGCAATACCATATAAAACTGAACACAAGCAGTGAAAGTGCATTTCCCGTCCATGATCATTAAAAGTTACCTTCATAAGTACTTTCATAATGCCACAAATCTGTCTATGCGCACATCAAGTATATAATAATCTATTGATTAGCTCTGCATACCTGATTGAAGTAAGGGGCCATCCTGGCTAATGTTTTTTGCTGCAGACCTACGCACATGATCTAAAGAAGATTTCACTGGTGCTGTCAGTTATGGGCGGTACTCGTAGGTGGTTGCACAGTGTGATGCCAATTAGGAGGCTTTTTTCCTAAGTTTTTTTTCTCACCATCTTTTGAGATGCGGTTTCCCCTCAATCCTTTAAATAGTTTTCCACCAACAGGAGGCTTCTATTTTTACCAAAACTAACTTAATGGCAGCAGCAGCACTAAGCCACGTGTCCCCCTTTGCCTTTCTCTAGGAATGGTTTCCCTCCTGCATGCATTCAAATTAATCAATAAGTGGTCATCTAAATTTATAGCCATACGGCCTCTGGGTTCACTTCATAGCAGATCCCATGGAGATCAGAAAAGATTTCTTAATCTTTCATAATTTGGTGTGCTTGAGTGGACAAGCATCTAGTGCAAAGATTTCACATGTTCCCTTGCTGCAAACACGACAGCTAAGCAAGCTCACCCTTGGTTTTGTTAACTGTTTTTTTACTTTCTTTAGCTGGCAATTGTACACATATGGCTAACGTTATGGAGAGACGGCTGAACACAAGAACAAATAAGAACTTCAAACTGTCCTCCAAACTAATTTTCAGAAGGACAAGTAATAAAACAGATTATGGAGTTCATTAACTACACCTAACCCTAGGACTTATTTGAATACATCACCGTCAATGACAGTAACCTAGGACATGGGAGATAGTGTCACACTAACTAAAATTAGTGAAAATACTGAATGTTAGAAATGAAGCAAGACTGGAGTTTCAAAGCCAAAACTTTTTATTGCTGAGGTGTGAAAATGCTAATGGTTTATTTTTATGCAAGCAACTTGAATAAAGAATGGGAGATTTGATGGACACTTGGAGCAATTGCAGTAATAAGACAGCAGCAGGAGCAGGCTCTCTGGCATACAAGGCTCTGGAGGAGTTGTCAGGCGACTTATCTGCTGCTGCTGTTGTCTTTGACCTTATTTTTTTTTATTCTGACTCTAAACTGAGAACTCTGCCCTCATTTTCTGTGCAGCCTCCTTTTCCTTGTCTAAAATTTAGGACTTTTTAAATAAGAGCTCGTTTGCTGTTCTTTGTCAAATTCAGTTTTATTTACCTTTTTTTTCTGATTGCTGGTTGGCATAGTCTCTGATAAATCAAATAATTCAGTAATGTCTCTAACAAATATTTCTAACATTTCTCTCTTACAGCTTATTTTGATGAGAAGTGTTTTTCTCTCTGTTTCAGAAGATCTTCCAAAAACAGAAGATACAATATTGGTTTACACATTTTTGTTTACCTAAAATATCATTAACTTCCATAAACTAGACTTTTTATACCTTTTAATGATATGCCTTGTATAAACACCACTACAACCACCCTTGGAAGAATGCAAAATATTATGAAGTAAATAATGAACAGAATATGAGATTAAATAAACAAAAAGGGAGAATAAAAAACTCCAGCATGTTTGCTTTTCTCTTCTTGGGAACTATTAATTCTAATGACTTATTCTGTCTTTATTTTAACGTATGAACTGGGGGTAGAGGGTGAAAATCAACCACAGTAGAATTAGACTCATGAAAATTAGCTAAAGAGCCAAAACCAAGTCATATTTAACCTGTCATAAGGCAGTTTAACAACTAGGAAGCAGCAACGCAGTGTTGAAGAGACCGTCTGGGCCACCAGGGGCAGTCACCCGTTATCACACACAATTGAGTTGCATAGTTGCTGACACAAAATTATTAAGGCACCTTTTTTGTTGCTTTGCCCAGTTAAATTTTAATGCCTGGTTGCCTCTACCCTACTGCTTCAGTGGCCTCATGTCAGATCCATTGCAGAAAGCTGTCTGTCTGTCTTTGCCCAAGCACTAATGCACTGTGTGAATCCCAGAGGGGAAACACTGCTGCACCGAGCGCCTTGATAGGGATTCTTCGAACCCCAGGATGTCTACTCTCTTCTGTGTAACGTCTTGTGGTTTGCTCTGTTTCACACGTACTGTTTGCTGTTATAATACCCATTTTCAGTGAAAGAGAAACAGCTGGGGAAGACTAGAGTTTGACAATCGCATTAAAAAATCATAATTATTGTAAAAGAAAGTCTTGTGATAAATAAAGCTGGCCATTCTTATTTTAAGTGATCTTTGTTTACAAGAATATGATTTTATCTGTCTTCCTTATATTTTGCTATAACACGGTACGTACAAATGGACTAAAGAGAAAGCCTAAACTTGCAGCATTTTAGGAACACCAACGTAATCTTTAATCATTTTTTTTAACTGTGTCCTAGGAAAAGAACACAAGACATGATTGGTTTCTTCACAACTTCCTCCCCTCCCTGAAGTGCCTCCTAATTTAAAATGTTACAAAACCTTTGTGAATTCTGCACACTAAAAAATTAGATGACCTTCAGGAAGAAGGCTAATGGTACCCTGGGCTGCATTAGACAGAGTATTGCCAGCAGGTTGAAGGAGGGGATCTTTCCCCTTGACTTAGCACTGGTGAGGCCACAGCTGGGGTCCTGTGTTCAGTTCTGGGGTCCTCTCCACAATAAAGACATGGACATACCGGAAAGAGTCCAGCAAAGGGCCATAATGATGATGAAGGGACTGGAGCATCTCGCCTGTGAGGAAAGTCTGAGAGAGCTGGGACTGTTCAACCTGGAGAAAAGGTGTCTGAGGAGGATCTAATCAATGTGTATAGATACCTGAAGGGAAGGCATAAAAAAGGCAGAGCCAGGCTCTTTACAGTGGTGTCCAGTGACAGGACCACAGGCAACAGGCACAAACAAAAACACAGGAGGCTCTGTCTGAACACCTGGAAACACTTTTCACTGTGGGGGTGACCAAGCACTGACACAGGCTGCCCGGGGATGTTGTGGAGTCTCCATCCTTGGGGATATTCAAAAGCTGTCTGGATATGGTCTGAGGCAACTGGTTCTAGGTAGCCCTGCGTGAGCAGTGATTTGGACCAGATAACTACAGAGATCCCTGCCAACCTCAGCCATTCTGTGATTCTGTGACACCACAAGCACCTACCATGTTTATAACAGTCCAACACAATCCTCTACTTGCTGTACCTAAAACCTTCAGAATCAACCGCCCAAGCCTCAAGAAACAGGACTGATCTCGTGCACATGACATCTCCAGGACACCTTTCACTGTCAGATCTAGCTTGCTCAGAAGGCCAAAAGTGAGAGATTTTCAGTGTATTTCCTTAGTATTAGGTGCCTTCCTTACTTTACACTGTTCACTTTCCATGGCCAGGGAAGTAAGTTGAACAGCAACAGCTGATATGATTTGTAAATGTAATCGTCAGCAGAAGACTGTAAGAAAGCCTTTGTAACTGTTAAGAGTAGATCTGTTGGTGTACAACATGAAAAGAGGTAAAGGCTCAGTGGTGCTGCCTGTCAACCAACGAAAGCTATGAAATACAATCTTATGCTTAGAAGATTTTGAGATGCCTTCTCTGATTCATATTAATTTGCCAGCTGAATAAGAGCTGAGAATACTTAAGAAAAATGAAGAAGACCAGGATGGATTTATTTAAGAAATGCCTTCACACTTGCTCTTGTATTGAAGTATTATTCTTTTCCCCGAAAGAACTGCCAAAGAATTTGGGTGAAACCTATTGTGTTCAGGAAGCCACACAAAGGGCTGCTTGATCCTACTCAGTATCAAAAACTCCAAACATTTCATTACCTATTGCAGACCAGCTACAGCTGTGTTTAATTTACATACACCTCAACATTTCCATAGCAGTTGAAATATTAAAAAAAAGTAAATTACATCCAAGATAAACAGGAATTTTAAGAGATCTTTATAGAATACAGTAAGTCAGTTTAAAGATCTTTGATTGAAAAGGGAATAATGAAAACTCAGAAAAAAAATATACCAATTTATGAGTTTCTAGAATAGAAAAAAAATGCATATGCACATCTTTTTTTTCCAGTCAGACACTACAAAAAGCCTTTTTTCTACACTGTTGAAATCCCCACTTAGAGTAATCTTTTCATTAAAAGTTAGGACTATTTTTCTAATGTAATCAACAATGTAACCAAACCCCCTGTTTTTCTCAGCTGGAAGCACCTGCTGACAAGTACTCTGTTACACATTTTCAGAAGAAATAAACATCGGTGGAAAGGAGCAGACAATTACGCAGCAAATTAGATTAGCTTGGTTCAAATTATTTGATGAAGTTGATTTGAAAAATTGATCTTCGTGCTTCATCAGCGTCTTAACAGCATCTTGTATACATTCTCCCCATAATCTTCATCTGGCAGAAGTGCAGAGAAGTACCTTCAATTTCACTTTTCTTCTAAAACATATAAACGAAGGGCGACTCAGTTGCATAGTCATAAATATGGATGTTATTGAAAAGGCATAAAATTTAAATAGCTAGTTAAGTTCACATACAGCCTGACTGTAGTCTTACTTGCTTTCTGTTTATGTTGTCATTTCCCCTGCACGCAGCCAACTACTTCTAAAATTTAAAGAATAATTGAAGTTAAATTAAAAAAAAATTTCCTTATTCTGTCCTCTGTCTCCATGTAGTATGAGAAGATAGACCAGGGTTACTGCAGTCACTACAGTGATAGATTTTTAACACTATGGAAATAATCCAGAAGGATCTTGAATAACCTTAAAGTACAGCTGCTGAGATTTTTTTTCCCCCTGATCAGCAGGGATTTGACAGTAGTTTCTTTGCACAGGCAGAAAAATAAATCTGAAGGAGTAGGCAGATTTATACCCCCCTCCCATCAAATATCAATTTCCAAAAAAAGCTTCTAAAAAGCTTATTTATCAATTTCATGCTATTCCAAAAGAGTATTTTCAAAATTTCATTGGCTTGAATTTACTCTTTTTCTACCTTAAAAATTTGAGAGGCAATAAATCTTTCGAGGAAGAACTAATAGAATAGATAAGTCATAAAAACTGAGTGCTGTTACACAAAAATGTAAAGCTAACTGAAAGGTGTTAACGTGGGCAGTAAATACAGGGCAGAGTGGAAAGTCTGTTCCTTTTGTTGATAATGACCTTTACCCACACGATCACACACGGCAGAGATAACTTTATTTAGGTCCCTTGTGAGTATCCTCAAGACAACCTTCCTTCACCAGCCGGCAGGACAGAGCAATTGTCTCATCTCACACCTTCACCTCCAAACTTGAGTATTTTTGTTGATAATTGCCGTGTTTGACTTGCCCAGTGTTACTAGTGAGCAGCTCCCTTTATAACACTACAGAAGGCAGCCAGAGCAGTAGACCTGTGAAAACAAAATCAACAGCTAAATAAAACAGTGTAAGAAGGAACTCGCCTATCACTACAAATTAGACACACAGAGAAAATCTGGAGTTGTTGTTCTATGTACCAGCTCTATAGTTAAAAATAAGCATTCCCAAAGCAGCCCGCTTGCAGAAAAAAAAAAACAGAGAAAGCTATTTTTGATGGACTACAAATACTAGAAGCAGAAAAGACTGTTTACCAGCAAAACTTTAATAGCAGCACTTAGAAAATATTCAGTATTTGTGAATGTCGATGGTCTGTGTGAATTGCTCCCTCTAGTGTAAAAAATACAAAATCACAATCAATAAACATTCAACAAGAAATCACTGAGTTTGGTAACAAATAGTGTTGGTTTTTTAGAAAAGTCATTCTCTGTTCACATTTTGTCCCTGAATACTGTTAACACGATTTCTCACATTTTAATACAAGAGATAACAAATTTTAACTTAGTTTCAACATCTGATCTGGGACTCTCATACCTTATTAGCGGAAAATGGAGCAGTGAATATGCAAACCTACACCCTGCATTTCCTGCTGTAACACTCCCCAAGAAGTATGGAAGTGAACATCACGTTGTATCTTACACACACTCCCCACCTTTTCCCCCCACTAGAATACTAATTTGCACTCAGATTATGTTACAATGACTAATGGTGCCAAAGAACTTGGTCTAAACTGTAGTGAGTCCCATTGTGACACGCACACATTCATCCGATTTTGTACCTGGTTAGGCCCTAGATTTTAGAAATAAAGCAGGCTTGGAGCTCAGACTTCCTTTCCTAAATAGGTATGAAATGCCTTAAAAAAAAACCAAGTCACATCAAAGACTGACAAGTCTGAGAAAGCCTTTTAGGCTTTTACCCAATCTGAAGAGCCAGTGGATGATACTCAAGTTGGGCACAAGCACTTATAGATACCAACCAGAACCACATCTGCACCCTCCTCTCAGACAGCACCTGGGAGGAATTCCTGGGACAACTTCCATCACACACACAACAGAAACACAAGGCAGCCTTTCATGTGTTTCATCAAAAGAATAGGCAGTGTGGTTTGTTAGGATGCCTAATGCTCATCATCAGTGATGTTTTCTAGCTCATAATTCTCTTAAGTGGCATACAGACATCTGTAAGACCAAAACGGCAAATTTATCTTCTCCAAAAACTGATGGAGCTGTCTCTGCAGATAAAAGGCATAAAACAGAACCTGGAAGTCTGAGCAAAATTAAAACTAAAGCTTTCACTGAAGACGTGCTTAAACAATTTGTTACAGAATAATGAAATCAGTGCTTCAAAAAAGTTCTTTTTTCCCCCTCCTATGTTGCTACCATCAGAAGCAGCTGAGAACCTGGGAAGCCTTCTAATGAATCATCTTGAAACTGTGTGCATACCTTGTTTTTACTGGGACTTCATAGTTGACAGATATCAAAATTCTTACCACAGAATGGCAGGGGTTGGAAGGGACTGCTAGACATCATCTTGTCCAACCCTGCTGCCAAAGCAGGTTCACCTAGAGCAGGGTGCACAGGATTGTGTCCAGGTAGGTTTTGAGTATCTCCAAGTACCCAATTATCACCTTCCTACTCCCACTGTAACTGCAATTTCAGCTTTCCAAGATCTGAAAGATCCCAAAACCCCATTTTCGAGACTGCGAATCATTATCCAGTTTGACACACACCAAATTTGTCTCCCTGGTGGAACAAGTCTGAAATACGATAGTATTTCAGATACAGGCTGTATTTTTTTAAACTCTTATTCATAAGCAGTCCTAACAGACCACAAGTGGTTCTACTGTCTCAATACTGCACAAATTAAGCTCCATTCCCTTCAAAGATGACCTTGGTTCCATGGCTCCTATAAGTCATTACACAGAAGCTCCATTTAGGGCAACCAACAAAACGTTCATTTCATTTTTCTACCGGATGTGGCTGTTGTTTCCATCACAACAGCACGTCTCAACAACGGTCCTTACAGGATACCTGCCGTGGCTACTCCCCCTAAAGCCGAGTTTACTGCCAAGACTGAGAAAAACATTTGCTTGATCATTTCTGAAATTTATCCAATTAATCTTTGCAATTATTAGAGTCCGGTACAGGCAACTGGTCCCAGCCAGCGTAGCGTAACTGGAACACCTACCACGCAGAGGGCTCAGTGAGGAAGATACTGAAAGCCACATCAGGCAAGAAAACCATCAGGCTCTTGAACTGGCGCCTCTGGAACAGCTCAGTCGTGGGTAAGAAAACGGGCACTACAGCAAAATCCCAGGGGCTGAATCCAGGACAAAATTAACAGTTGAGAAAGAAATTTTATTTCAAGCTTCTAAGGGGGTATTACAAACAATAGAGAATAAAAACATTAAAAACTATTTAAAAAGTAATTGTCCCTTTAAAATAAAGATTCAAGCAGGTTTAACAATGAAGTATGCTATTCAATGAAGTTTTAAAAAAAGATTTAAAAAGTATTGGTTTTGCTGTATTTGCTAATCCTTTATAAAAAAGCTGGGCATAAATACTTCGTGCATTCATATGCATTATTTGGTGTTTCATATTATATAACTTGGTACAGTATTTAAGATATCACTGCAAAAGAGTTCAAACACAGTGCATTTATAAATAATGGAGTCATTATAAATCACATTGCAAACATACCTTGCCATTTTCATTGTTACAAATTCGGTATCTCAGTGAAGGTAGGAATAAAGTAGCTACAACAATCAATATCTTGACTTTATTTTTTTTTTTAATATAAAAATGCAGTTCTCGAAACCCACCCTCCTTCTTCCCCCTGCCCAAACATAATGCTTTACTTCTTAAAAATAAAAATAAAGTACTAATTCTATATACATCACATGTACCATACAAAAATGTATCCAAAGTTTCTATTGCTACCAAAGTGTTCTAAATTAAAAGTTACATAAATCCCCTCATCGGAACCAAAAGATTACAAGTTACAAAAAAATCAAATTACACACAAACCATCGAGTTATTTTATACAATTTCCAATACATTTTTCTCCCAAAGCAAGTTGTCTTCTCATGTGCCTGTATAAAAATGCATATCAATATATTTGTCAATTTTATTTTTCATTATAAAGCAAATTAATACAATTTCTACAATAAATAAAACACAGGGAGGCACACATATCAACAAGATTAAAATCAATGGGAGATAAATGGGATATGGTTTTGAAAGAAATAATGTGCTCGCAGGCTTTAAGCCAGGTTTGTTTAAAACAAAAACAATCTTAAGTTATTTTGGGCAACAATGGAGTGTTTTTGGTGATTTGCAAGTGATGTACATAGCATTTATTTTTTTTCTTGATGTCTTTCTCACAAAGTACCCTCCAAAATAATGCAACTTCCTTTCTTAAAATACATATTTGTCATTGTAAATTTACATCAATCTTAAATATGTGGTACTTTGTGCAAAGAGCAACAATTTACACAAACATTCAGAAGTCTTTTTCAGAAGCTACAGACCAAGGAAGAAATGATACAAGCAGCACCATACTGTATATGATTTAGGCAAACATATATCTGATGCCATTTTGATATTAGGCTTTAAGATCCACTAAACACCTTAAGCTGGAAGATGGTGCTTAGGTAACTTAACCTCAGAAAGAAAGAAAGAAAAAAAATAAAAAGCATGGGAAAAAAAAACCCAACTCCCTCCCCAGCAAAATTATAAAAGGAATTAAAGAGCTACTTCTAAAATCAGAATAAGTTAAGTGTTGAATATACATTTATGTACAATTATGAACACTATGAACAAGACATTTTAACAGGTTTAGTGGAAAATCCTCCAAACTACAACACAATAAAATCATTAATCAATATGGCAATGGTGATTTAGAAGAATTGCTCAACTATTTCAAGTTTGCAGAACTCAGCCACTGAATCAACAATTAAGGGGTTGTATCTTCAATACATTCTTTTAGACAGAGGTTCATTAGTAGAGTTCAAGTCCATGTGGTATTTTTCATGCCTTGGTAAAATCTGTGTTAGTCAATATCACTGAAGTCACTGACTGGTTCTCCATGGACTCGACTCAGGTGATTCATAGCACGATCAAAAGCAATTCTTACTGCTTTCCGTATGCTTGAGTTACGCCCTTCCATCATTTTTAACTTGTCTATGGTCTCATCTATCCCAAGGGGAACCATTTTGGATTTGGGAAGCCACTGCCTGTAAGAAAAACAGGTATGTTAAATACAGAATAAAATCAAGTTTGTCCAGAAATTTCAGGGTTGCGATACTGTATTTCTCACACTGCAGATCAGATTTACCACCTTTAAGTGATAAAAGTGATAAAATTCTTGTTAAGATATTTTAAGGACATGAAATACTAAGAAAGCCTCTTCCACAAAACAAAGAATACCTTCCAATTGAATGCTAATTATTTAATGATTAATTTTCAACTGAAAAAAGTTAGCAGATAAAATGATGCGATTTAGTTTACGATTAGGCAGCAGCAACTAACAACGAACATGACTCAAAATTCACTTGCCACAGTATCATTCCTCTTCATTCTTTCACTTCCATCATTAGGAGGAATTTGCAGGTGATGAATTTTTGCCATGCATTTAAGATCTCAATTTGATCTTTATGGGGAAAGCTAAACTGACAAGGAAGTCCTGCTCAGTATACTTTTATCCTGAAGTATAAAGCCCCACTGAATCTGTATTCAGAGTGCTCTTCCATTTGAAGCTCCATGAATATCATTAAATGCTGGGCATAGAGAAGTGATAATGAAAAAACCTCTACACGCCATTTTTCTAGTTAAAGGAAAACAAAACCGAAACCACTAATGAATATCTATCGAAGTATGTTACTGTAGTCTGCAATCCCAACCCTGCAAATGGCAGAAACCATGATTGTGTTGAAAAACTTCAATTTGGGAGTCCATTTGGAGCCAAACCCACTGCAAATGGGACAGCAAAGTCTGATAGAAAACATTTTCTTCAAAGCTTTATAAAATTGTGTCTTGAAACATTATTTTTTATTAAAGCACTCTTAACTACAAACCTATTGTTCTAAGCCCAGACACTGAAACAAAAAAAAAATGCAAAGAGTCAATACAAGGACACAGACAGAACAGTAACAAATAATAACCTAAGTGACCAGCATGATAAGCAGCAGTTTAACTATTATCAGTTTTAATAGGGAGCAGAGGGAAGTTTTAAGAAAGTATTTTTAACAGAAAGCTTGCCAAGTCATCCAGATGCAAGTGGTGAAGGAGAAGAAACAAATATGCCTATTTAAAAAGGGCATCGATAGATGACAGAAGCCGGTATCACAGGCTGGAGGATGACATAGTCCCTGCAAGTCAATGAAAATCACAGGTATGGGTTTAAGAATAAAACAGACAAAAATGTATTGGAGAGATGAGTGCCAAATGGCAAAAATAATTGGGATAAAAGAACTATTACCAAAAATGTTGGGTAGGCAGGCTGAAAGAGGGGAAAGGGGTTCGAAAAATATTTAGCCTTTTCTGTCCATCACAGTATCAGTTAGAGACAGCTTTGCATAGTTTTTGCAAGATTTAGGACCACCTTCATACTGTGATGGATCAGAAAGGCTTAAGCTGCAGAGGACTCCCAAGATGAAGAAGCAAATCACAGCAATTATTAAGGAAGTGGTTAGAGAGAGCATGTGACACCAAGGAGAAGAAAAAAAGAGCAACAGAACACGGTGTGTTTAAATTTGGATGTTCTCCGTGAACAAACGCAAAAGAATGCAGGATCTCATGGAATCCTGGACAACTGAACAAAGATAATCATTAAGAAATACCAATTAATTAAGAAGAGACTTGGAAGAACAGAGAGAGCAAGCCAAAGTAGCCTGATTTTACCAAAGAATCTACAGGGACAGGAAAGCAAACGCGAGTTCTGAATTTCAGGCAAGAAGTTATTTAGGTGACAATGCACTGGGATGGAGAGAGCGAGCAGGAGGGCAGCATGTCTAGACATTTAATCAGCTAAAGAGGAAAATGCTGAAAGTATAAACAAAATTAATAGTAAAACTGAGACATAAGAAAATTTAAAGCTAGTTTGACCTGTATGGAAACCCAGAGAGGAGAGAAATTAAAAAGAATTAAGCATATAGGAAAGAAATTTATAACTTGAAGAAGAAACAGAGGTGATAAAAAGCTTTGTATCTGGCAAAAAAACCCCCACCAACCAACCAACCAACCAAAAATACACATGCACAAAAAAAGGGTTAGTGGAAGGGGAAGACAATGTTTTATTGTGTGAGTTTTTCCTTCATGCTCCAGCACATTACAGATACTGAAAGAAATGGAAAAAAAGGAAAGTTTCACGAAAAAATTTAGAAAAGAACTTAAAATGAGAAGGTTAATAAAACATTTAACATGAGAGATTAAAAATTTAAAGATGCACCTGAGCAGACTAAGGGGAAAAAGAAATGTTGTCATGTGGAAAGCAATGATGAAGGCTAATACAGATAAAGTTTAGAACATTAGCTTTAAAAAAATCAGAGTAGCCAAAGAATCAATTTTATCAGGTCAACAGATAAAACCAGCATGTAAATCAAACCAAAAGACTATTTAATATATTTTCTTTCAAACTGACCATAAGTATCTTTCAGTGATGATATACCTTGGTTCAAGAGCAGACTCAAATAGGAAATTTTAACATTACAGTTGATACGTCCATAGGAAAGACAAAGGAAAGATAATGTTACAGTTTTCTTTTAGACTAAAGTTACTTAGAATTTTAAGTCATTGCATCAAAAAATACATTTCAATAACATACCAACTTCTTTTGTTGTCAAAAAATAGTACTAAGAATAGTTTCTCATCTGATTTGGTCTGCATTTGTTCTCCAATTTTCAGTACATCCAGAGGTGGCACTGGTATAGTAACACCATTGTGATGGCCGGCAACACGAGGCATCTTAGGGTCAATAATCTATGGAAGAGAAGAAATGACAGTTCCTATTTTTCATAACTACAACATTTATTTTGAGGTATTATGAATGAAGTTAACAGGAAAAAAAAAAATCACAACCTAAACAGCCACTGTGTATAAATTGACTTTGTTACACACACTTCTTGACAGAAGCTGAAGAGGCAGTGACAGCACAGTGGTAAATTACACTGACAAAACTACCTCTAGAGCATTTTTTCCCTTATCAGTTCTTCTTAAAGTCACATTTGAATTTCACTCAGTACAACTTTGCAGCGTGACATGCAGGTTTCAGGATGAAAAAGCTGACCCAGGATTTCTCAAAGCAACTAGTCACAACTGGTCTCAAATTTGGGGTTTCGAATCTCAGACACCTTAAAGAAACAACCTGTGTTAAAGTATAAATATTTGCTTCTCCAAAATACAAGTCTCACACTCAAAATCTGAAGCAAAACACTCTTTAAACAAGCAAAAAAATATCCAAACAGAAAAAAAAATAAATCAGAAGTCACTTTCAAATATCTCACATATATAGTGTAATGACTCGGTTGTCAATAAAACATGCAGTTACAGTCAAAAATTCTTTCTAAACAAAGACTGGGGGGAGCAGGAAGATGCTGCAAACGTTAAACCGATCAGAGGCTGATGGAAAAATTCCTTTGTAGGCAGATCACAGCGCTATCAAGCGCTCAGCTTCCACCAAGGAACTGTGATGTCACACTGTGCCTGCTCCACCCATCTCCTACACTACAAACTGTTGCTTTTCTGGCATCCACACTGGCACCAACCTTAATCTACAATAAACTGATTATGGGAACCAAAACAACAGAAAGTTATCTCTGTGGGGAATTGGTAGAAATCAGGAGAACTTTCTTCTCCTGACTGAGGGTTAATACCTCAGTCAACTCATCGCATGCTTGGAGAAAAGCCAGTGCTGACAAAGCAGTGGGCAGAAAAGGAGCCCTTCAGTCAGGACCATCTTAAACCTAACACTGAAGTGCTAATATCATTCGAGAGACAAATCAAATAACGTTTGCAGCACCTGACCCAAGATCGTTCAGGTCACTCACTGAGAGCACTTGAACTCCACAGGTTTTAACCTGACTCTGTAAGATTACATTTCTTGACCTCCTCAGCACACATGTACTAAAACAGTCTACGATATGAATCAAGCCATAGTGTATGAACCATTTCTACAACTCCAAATGCTTGAAGCTAAACACTTTAGCAACAACATTTTCTCTGCACACTTTAAGTAGGACTGTGTGATTTTTTTACTAAAATATGGGCACAACAGCTTTTAAGTTTTCAGTACATCATTCACAACTGGATACAATTATTCGGTTTATTCTGACCTTACCAAGATTTTTGTTTCTTTAATGAGCCACAGAATCCAAGTATTGTTGTACTCATTTTACAGCAGGAAATATTCTATAGTTCATACAGTAACAAGATGTCTTTGAAATGCTTATTCAGTTGATTCTTTAAACAATATTATATATTGCAGAAACAAAAACTATTGGAGACAGGTATTGCATATCTCAAAGATAGGGAGGGTAGTAGAGATTATTGACTCAATATCTAATATTGTGATAATTTTACAAACTGGATGCATAAAGAGGATAAATAATCCACTTTATTCAACGTGAATGGGAATTTAACATTTACCTTAAGTTCACATACCAAACACTATCATTAGGGTACCGACAGGAAACTGTGTACTTACCAGAGCTGGGTAAGAGGGATATCCACTGCATTTGGCCCATACTACTTTCAGAGGCTCAAGAACGGATGTTGCAGCATCAGTTGATATCCACATACTGCTATGCCCAACTTCTAAGAACAAATAATAATTAAATATAGAATTAATGTTAAAGAATGAATCCTCAGAAAAACCTTCTGTAGTTCTTTGTTTCCTCATCAGTATGTCATGATCATTAGAATCTAAATACCAGTACCACCTTCCATGAACACAGCAACAAAAAAACAAGTAATGTTCACAACAGCTCTTTAAATTATACTAGTACTTCAATCCAAGCCTACAGATAATAAGTTTTTAGACACTTCTGGAAAGAGCATATCTTGAAACACCTTAATCTCAGAAAGCAAGTGTTTGCTAAATTCTAATATCCCTTCCCCTTTGAAGAAGATCAAACGAAAACATAGAATTACAGTACTCCAAATACGCAGCTTCTTTTGAAACTATGACAACAATCCTATCAAAGAGGTAATGGTATTGAGGATGCAAGTTGTATGGATGTTTGTGAAGTGTTGGATACAACAAAGTAGGATTAGCACCTCATAATTTACAACACTTGTCAGGTACACCTTTCTATTCTTATGCAGAAGTTTTAACCTGCATTTTAATTTCTATCTATTTATTTATTTATGATCAGCCTTCTTCATCTCTTTGCCCAGCTCTTTCCTTCAGCAAAGTTTAAAAACATTAACAGGGTTCAATGAAGCAAGCTGCAAGGTTGTTTTTTTTTTCCTTTTCAGGAGGTAGCATAACAGAAAGGTGGGTTTATGTTACTGCTTGCTTCTACCAGAATCCTACATTTTCTTCTCTCTTGCTCACCAGTGGATTGAAGCATGAGACACATTTAAGCCTTTCAGCCAACCAGAATTGCAACTGGCCCCCTGGACGCACAGGGACATGGTCAAGAGACTGGGCAAAAGACAGCAAGTTATGGCCTCAAGATGGAACCAAGGGTAGAAAAAGTCAGAAGGTAAAGAAAGTTCACACGCTGCAAAGATGAGGAGGCACTTGGATGACAAAATATGGCACCAAAATACAGTTCAGAGGCTGCAGTTGCACTTTCTTTTAGCAGTAAGGCAATGCAAATAGCTCTCTCCTTGCCCAAATACAATTTATTCTTCCGTTCTTCACAATCTGCTCCCATTTAAAATGGGCAATGCTTACTTGTAATTAAATGTAGCGTGCAGATATATGTTTCATCTCAATATCACAAGAAGTACTGGGAAAAAAAAGTTGTTTCAAACTTTGTAAGAGTAGAAATAGCACGGAAAAAGTGCTTAAGGTGAACATATAAAAAAAAGTAAATAATTCTTCATGATATATTATAGGTCAATATTCAGCTGTAGGCTATTGATTCAACTTTAATCTATAATGGTATCAACATTTCGTTGGGAAGTCTTAGCTTCAGATATTCACAACTATGTAATACAAGTTATTAAAATGCAATAGTTCCTAATAACTTGCCATAACAACAAAGAAGTTAGACATTTTTGAAGCCAAAAGTTGTTACAGGTTCTTTATAGGCGTGGGCAACATAGGAAAAAGAGAAACAAATACAGTTTTTCCAGCGTCTTTGAGATCTCAACCAAGTCTTCCGAAGAAAAAAACCTGTCATCAATCCCAGCAGGCTTTACTGAGGAACTTTAATCACTGGATTCTATTATACAAAACTGTGAAAATAACTTAAGTTTTATGTACACTTTTTCTTGCTGAACTACATAACCTTGGGAAAACAGTTACTAAATCTAATTACTGGTTTATTTATTTGTTCCTTTCTGTATATTTTTAGAGAGGCCATTTTAGGACATTCTTCACTTTCTCATGAAAAGCCATAATAATATACCTCAGATTTATAAATACATAATACACACAGTCAGTCTTACATTTCTAAGAGTATAGCTGAATACACAAAATATTGGATATTGGAAGACAGGTTAAATCCAGATGAACCATTTTGGTAGTATCTCAAAATAAAACCATCAAAGCAATTGTTAACACAAGAGAAAAAGCAATTTGGGCAGCTTCTTTATTTCTCTGCTCTATCAACACCAGTATGTTAAGTAACCACGTGTCAGTTGCAGGTCCTAGAAGACGTAGTCATCTTCTTCAGGGCAACTTACAAGAAAGAAAAGAAACCTGTAATATTCTCAGCTGCAGAGCTGATATGAAAAAAAAGCAAATGGTATCTTAATGTGGAGAAGGTCATATACAATCTGACAGGATGCATTCAGGCAGATTCCCTCAGAGGCTTCTCAGGCACAGACACAGCAGGGAAGAGTCTTTCCTACTCAGAATTTACTCCATGTGGTGATAGCAGGTTAATACACTAGCACATATGGTTAGTACTTTTCTTTTACAAGGTAAAAAAACCCCTTTATTTCCTTAAGCGATGAGAGACAGTGAATTCTAAGTTTGCAATCAGGACAGTGTACTGCTTAAGATTTTAAATACCATTACTCTTACTAGCTGAAAACCAACAGTAAAGAAATACCACAAACCAGAGAGTCTACATAATTTAGGGAAAAGATAAGGATGTCTCATTATACTTTCCGCTCCCCATACAGATATTTTACTTCTTAACAGTATTTTTAAAACAAGAATTTTTTTCAGCATCATTTTCATAATAAAGTATTTAATTTTTTTGTGGGAAGTTGAGCAAAACATCCCCTAGGTGCCAGTGTCAAAAATCCTCAAAACTTCAAGGTGCTTCTGTCTTCAAAATCAGAGCTAAGAACTTCAAACACACTATATGAACACCTTTCAACATGAAATGTGAGCTGTTCATTGGCTAATTTTATTTTAAACATGAAACTTAAGCCACAAACAAGAAAGCAATTTTCCCTGAAAGATGACCAGAATAACAGTGCGTAGTGTTGTGTGGTTTTTGTGTTTCTTTTTTACACGGAGGAAACTTTTAATACCTAAATCTGCAGACAAATCCACTGATACAGAGCATATCTAAACTCCAAAATTACTGCCACCCAAGAGGTAGCTGTGGTGTCAGCAGCATAGTTGGATGATTCCTTAGCACAAATGATAAATCCAGATTTTCCTTTTACTATGTAAATCTTGGACAAAGTGTTCTCTCTGCTGTCACTATCACCTATTGAAATTAAGACCACGCAGAGAGGAAAGCTATTTTAGTCTAACGCAGCAAATGTTCCACTGCACCCTGCCCCTTGCCTACTCTTGCTCAAGAGTCCAGTGTGACTGAAGAGAAAGACACCACTGGAAAAAATACCATCGCTAAGATTCACTGATGAAAAAAAATAGTCTGACAAGAAGGTGAAGCAACTGATTGGACAAAGATGGAGACAAAGAATTGAAAACTGGGACAAAAAGCATGAGAGAGCCTGTGAACATGAGAACTAGATAAGAATCTCAGATCAGAGAACAAGAAACAGCCAGGCAAAGGGATCAGGAAAGGTTCATGAGGGAGAGGCAGAACACATTGCCGTTTCAGTACAGCAACTTCCTGAGCCTGTGAAGGAATCCAAGACCTACAAACTTCAGCTCATCTCTGTATACAGCAGTTATTAATGAAAAGCACTCATAGGACACGTCTCTTCAGTGCTCTTCCCCATCAAGGACAACAAGCTATTACATACAGATAATTCTATGTGAAAACCAAAACCCTATTAAGCCTCCCAGTCCAAGCCCCAAAAGTTAGGCAGAATTCCAAGTCACTTCTGAAACTTTTAATTAATCTTCTGTATTTTTATCTCATTATAATCTTCATATTCCAGCCTAGAACATATTTTTCCATCATAGCCTTAACTTGTCCAGTACACAGAGCAGACCAGGCTCTAGAGCATACCTCAGCCTCATGACTCGAAACCACGGAACGCAGCAGCAGCGTTAGGGAGCACAGCATGCCCTAACGTGCACCCTTGGCTTTGTGATTTCAGTAGTGCTCCTGTAATGTTGTTGTGTGTCTCAACTAACATACGCCAGTGTGCGTGCATTACAATGATTACAGCCGTTAATCAACACAAAACCGCACCCCATCATTGCAGTGTTACAACACTCCACACCGCTGGTTCTGAGGTAGCATCTTGTAAATAGAAACAAGGTCCTTGGACGTAAAGGGAGCACTAACTGTCAGAACTGTGCATGTTTCTAAAGCATATATACTCTTACAGAACTGGTTGAGATGTTTTTACAAGAATGAACAACTCTAGTTTTTCTTTGTAAGATCTGAAATTTTACTCAAAAAAAAGTAAATCATGGTAAAATTCCAGTTACGCACACAATGCGCAGGAGATTTCACTTCAACTCCTACTTACTGCCTTTTCTTGACCTGCCGAGGTAACGGTGCAGAAGGCAGCCAAAAGAGCTCAAATTAGACAGAATATGTGTAGTAATATATAAAATAATGCTGTTAAATGTCATTTGCTCCTCCTTTTAGGCAGCTGTACAATATATCTGAGAACAGAGACAGAATCAAGAGAGATCAAGGAGAATTCTGAAAAAACAGGTACAGGAACTCTAAGTGGAAAGTGTTAAATATAAGACTACCCAGGACATAGTAAGAAAAGCAAATGGAAAAAGGTTGCATTCTGTGTAAGAGGTTGTCACACAATAGATACTAAGTCTGAGAGTAATGAAGCAGTAGCTGAAAACAGATTAGCTGCAAGAAAGAAAAACAAAAGGGATCATACAGGGAGGAAAGAACAGACTAAGGCAAACAAAAAGTCAGATAAAAGCACTACAAAGACATGAAAGAGTCTTGGACAAGGAACACCCAGGAGAGTGTTCCAAGGAGTTCCAAGGTCAGGAACTAAAGGCAGGCCTGTGGACACTTTAAGATTGATGTCTAACTTTGGTGTGAGAGTGCTGCATTACACACAGTTCTACTTATGGAAGAGATGACCTACTTACATCTTGTAATCAAATTACCATGTTGAAACAGGTGGAAATCTGAACATAGTTGTTTCCCTAAAATTTGGTAACTTCTTATCCATTCCTAGACATTTCCACTTCTTTCCAATTTCAAATTCTTCCTGAATCAAAGCACACCATGTCTTACCTATCTGTCAACATATTTATGTTGACCAGTATGAAAGGAGTAAATTCTAAACCAAAAAGCCCAACAAAGACAAATTCTGACAGAACCATGAGTAATACTTCAGGCCAAGTTTTGCTTGTATTACTAGAGTAGCTTGATCACTTCTAATACCAACTTCTTAATCAAAAAAACAAAATCAGGCACTATTCTCTTCAAAAACTTTAAAGAGTTGAAAGCAGAAACGAGTAGCTTCTGCAATGCTATCAACACCACTTTCAGAACGCTTAGATGTATTACAGCAGAGAAAATAATCTTAGAATGTTAGAATCTGTCGAATAAATGGACAAAGTTATAGTTATACAACAATGTTAAGAATAGAATTATTTATCATTACCAGCTGCAATTCTTGCTGCTTTGGCATAGTTTCCATTTTCAATGCATGATATCAATTCACTGCGGTCTTCCAGTGTGTGTCTTCGTATAAGTGCTGGTTTTCCTTTACCACACTTCGGTAGGCTGAAACTATGAAAAGTATTATGTTAAAACCATTACTTGACAATTAACATTGCTTACTATAAATCAAGACTTTGAAAAAGAATTTTAAATTCACCAGTACGTGGTAAACATCAGAGCAGCAAGTTCTAACAAATTTTATGTAACAAAACAACAACATAAAGGATAAAATCCCAGGTAGTTTTGATCCCCAGAATTCCCTGGTTATCAGCAAAAGACAAAACAGTACACAACTGCACCTTAAATGCTACACAGGTTATACATGCACAAATGGGGAGCTGCTTTGCCTCCAGTGTTACAGTGGATACTGACCAAATGGAAGCACGTTCCATCTGCTGCCACAGTTCCACTAAACAACTATTTTCTCTTTCATTCTTCACTACAAATTGAAGGGTTTTTAACTGTGGAATGCCAATACACAAAATGGGAAATTGTTCTCTGAACACCTGAGTTTTCTTTAAGAGATCGAAGAATCTGAACATCAGTTACTCTAGATCAAATCCTAAATACATCACATTTACAAGACATGCAATATTAAATGTCTTTGTTTCTGAAACCCTGGTTGACATAAGGACATTAACACCATTCCCGTAAGCAGCTTAACATCAATCTTGAACACAAGAATAAAGCCACCATGACCTTTGGTTTTTCTTTTAGAATCAGATTTACTCTATACTCCTGTATGCCCCATTTTCATAGCCCAGGACTGGAGACAGCTACCTTTTACCCCAGATGACTGTGCTTTTGGAAGATGTGCACCACGGACAATGAAGAATTATTTATCAGTGGTGGCAGTGGTGACCATTCTGACAGTCCTACCTTTAGCAACAGGCTTCATAAAGAGAAGGTCAATAGCTGGTATGCTGGTAGTACCATCACTGCAGTAACTAGCCAGTGATACAGATCACAGTTCCCTGTGTACAAGACTCTGCTTTGGAAATGGCTTCTCTCCTTCCCTCACCAAGATAAATACACACATTTTTAGTATTGAGAATTAGGAAGGTAATTAAAACAAGCTAATATACTCATAAACGTGTGTATGTATCTATACAGAGCAAGAGAAGCACAGTCAGGTTTGAAGTGTAACTGCCTGGATCTGCAATACCCTGAAAACAAAGAATACTAGCAATCCTGAAAGTGTCTCAGATTTGACACATAGCTGAGAAAATTTAAAATTACACTGTTTTTTAAAAATTTTTCCAACCCTCTGATGTGGGTCATGAATGATACAAAAAACTGATGTATTCGACCTCAAATTTGTACTTCCAATTTACAGCTTTACCTTGAGTTACACAAAAGACTGTTACTAGATGAAATACTAGATTCTGATGCACAGCGGCGACGAGGTTCAACTTTTCTTCCTGGAGTATCATCTAACGTTCTCTCTTTACTTCCATCTCCAAAACCATTTGACAGACCTGCAACATAACACAAAAACAAACTGCATCAAACTGGAAACCACACCATCTCTATTAACAGCTTTTTATAGTCACACATGATATCACTATTCTTCTCTACTTCAAGTATTTTGATGTAATGGAAAAGAAAGAATATGCACATTAACCAAATATTTCATTTCAATAGACAGTATTATAAATAGGAAGTTCCTGTAGTCCTGACTTTAAAGATAGGATGGAAAATTAAGTAACATGAAAATAGGTGAAAATTATAATATGGGAAATGCCAAATGGAATATCAAATCAGTCTCTTTATGTTACGTTTTCAACTATTAAGACAGTCAGGCTGCAAAAGCTGGGTAGAAAAAACTCAGCAGGATAACAACGCACACACCCCGCCCCAGATCCCTGTATTACAAACCAGGCAGATTTACCAGGTCAACACAAAAGTCATTTGAAAATAATGTTACAACTAGATGTTAAGAAATGCTGAAAATCCTTTTCAAACACTGGAAGCAAAGAGTGGTAGGGATTCCTTCCTGATGCTACCTAATTCTTCCTGAAAGCCTTTCCATTTGACAAAACTCAGTTTAACATAATTGTGTCTGTTTTCTGAGATCAACAATCAATCATAGCATAATCAATAATACTATTTTTCACTATCCTTCCCCTAGCCCGAGTTTATATACATCCAAAGACATATTTTAATTTCATAACTGTAATGAAGCCAGAACAGAAGCCTTTTAGTATTACAAGCTACTGCCGCCAATCCTGCTTTGGGCTTGCTAATTCACAAACAGTATAGTTCTTATTAAACCATCTCCATATTTGATTAGAGACAAACAAAGATGTTTAAGATAGTGTTCTGAAGACTTTACCAAGGCGGGGTGGGGCAGGGGAGGACATTAGGGCTAAAAAAAGAAAGAATCCAACACAGACTCCAGACTCAAACTGACTAATGACAACGGTACCAGCCTGCCACCAGCTACTGCAAGCTGTAGACTGCAAAGAGAACAGAATTTTAACACAAATTCAATTCTGAGCACACTTATTTTCTTACAATAAGTTAATAGTTTTACTTAAGGCATATGACCAGCATGCTTCTCATAATGCAAAAAAGTGCTACCCATCCCAGCCATTCTATTATCAGTCTTAAAGGTTCGTCGTGATCTTTGCTCATTCAGATATAGGCAAATAAGCTCATGCAACTTCACGTGCCTCTCCATAGAGCATTATACTCTAAGGCATTCTACTCTAAGACACTTAGGGCAGAACTCCCTTTATTCAGTTCTAATTCTTCCAGTCCGTTTGCTACAAAGACCTCTGCAAAGACGACTGAAAACTAAGGAACTTGAGCTTAGCAAGTTACTTTGTATGATCCAGTTGTATTTTAATTCATTTCCATACAGTGATTTAAGGGATTTCCCCCTCTGCCCCCAGGAGACCTTCCATTCCAATTATCAACCCCCCCTTTTTTTTTTTTTAATGAGAAAAGAGAGAAGTTATTCAACAGTCCAAAAGATTTACTACAAATCAGCGGTCTCTTTCATTGTCACTTAGTTGACATAGTAGAACATTTATTTAACAGCACTTGGGTTTTTTGTACCTCCTATATTTGCCTTTGATTTACTGTAAAAGGAAAGGAAATTATAGAGGTACCATCATCTTGACTGTTCAAGCACCAAACTACATGATATTGATTAATCTTTTTCTCACTCTCAGCAAGTCAGCAAGTCAGTACAGAGAGCTGGAGATTAAGTAGTTTAGTCCTAGACTATACTCAAAAACCTGTCAGAGTATGCGTTATGAGAAGCTTATATTCCCTTATAAATTGTCACAGCACACTTCACAAAACATCAGAAACAAAAAGCTGAGAAAACATTCTGCAGAGGTAAAAAGGAGATCTCTTAGATCTCTGCAAATAAGTATTTTTTATTCTCGGATGCCCTGTCTGCCCAATTTTTCAAGTGAGGTGTAGAAATGGTATTGTTTTCATCCTGCCACAAGCCAGAGGCACAGAACTCAAGTCATCATTCAGGCTTCTAATACATATCAGCTATCAGCAGAAACAAGGTAGATCACCAATTAAATTTTTAAATTAAAAACAGATTGAGTGAATATTGCTACTGGAACCAGAGCACAGTTGAGGTTCCCCGTGGACTGAGACAGCAGGATATATCTGTTTATTCTTGTAGGAGTATGTATAAAGTGTTCAGTGATATTTATGCCAAATACGACTTGGCTACACATCTCTAAGTACACCGCTTCCATATGTATAGGTGTATCAAGGGCAAAATAAAATTAGGGAGTAGTTTCAGATTTTGATTGCTTCAGTCAGTTTACGATTGTGTTGCCACTGAAATGGGCGTTTTGGGTCTCAGTCCCTTGCAATGGTTTCATCTCATTGTCACCGTGTCAGTACCGAGAAGTAAGTGGTCATGGCAATGAACTAGTTTTCAGTCACGCACTGGGCAAAGCAACCGTGGGACTGGCTGACGGTGGGAAACAAGGGAAGCAAAGAAACAAGCAATTATAGCAACGGAGGCAGCTCTCTGCAGTGGTAGTCCAGTCTTATACTAGTTTAAACTCAACATTATCAACCCCCCCTTTGACTCATTTAATTCACTAACATAGATTTTTAAGATTAGACCAAGGGAAATTTTTTTAATCTGTAAAATGGTCACTAACAGTTAAAAAAAAAAAAAACCAAACCAAAACTTTCTCTGACAAATATTAAAACGCAAAATAATTTAGAGCTTCTCAGACACATTTCTCTCTTGCTTTGGAAAAGCAAAGAACACACAGGCTATTGGCAGGAGAAATTTTCCTGAATATCAACCCCTGAATTACATGAGATTACACAGTCCATGAGAGATAGGCATTGTTTTATGAAACGAAGACCTAAATTCTTATTGTAAATAAAACACACTCGTATCTAGTCAAAGATGCAGTGGTTCCCAATTAACCTTGTAAGTTGACAGAAAACTCAACCAATAAAATGTAACTGCTTTTATGGTATCACTGATGTGCAAAAAAAGCCCCAACCCAGTTGTATTGCATTTATATGCTGTGAGAGTTTGGGTTTTTTTAGATCATTACGAAACTCTTTCTGCTATGAATTGAGAAACAACTAATCTCCTGTAGCTACTAGAACAAGGAAAATTAAAGATCCCCATTTGTTTAAGTAATTTGCATTTAGTGGCTCAAAAGATACTACTAAGAAGGTCAAACGAAGAAAATCCAGATGGCAGAAGTAACTCATCCTGCTTTTGCAAATTATTAGCCTGGGTAAGCTCTCAACAAACCTATAGAAGCCATTCACATTTTCCAGAATCTCATGATTTTGTTAGATCAAATGAGATTCCTCTAGAGTCACGGAGAAAAACTACAAGATCAGGTACTAAACTTCTTACACATACCCCCTTACCAACCTGATTGAGAACACCTCACACACCCCAATTAAATCCTGAACATCGAACTAAAACCTTTTATTAGTGGATGATGCCTTTTTATTTTCCCTTCTGTTTGGTGGCTGACATATCAGAAGGCTGTGCTGCCATCCAGCAAGACCTGGGCAGGCTGGAGAGCTGGGCAGAGAAGAACCTGATGAAATGCAACCAGGGCAAGTGCAGGGTCTTGCACCTGGGGAGGAATAACCCCCTGCACCAGTACAGGTTGGGGACTGACCTGCTGGAGAGCAGCTCTGAGGAAAAAGACCTGGGAGTCCTGGTGGACAACAGCATGATCATGAGCCAGCGGTGTGCCCTTTTGGCCAAGAAGGCCAATGGCATCCTGGGGTGCATCAGGAGGAGTGTAACTAGCAGGTCAAGGGAGGGTATCCTGCCCCTCCAACTCTGCCGTGCCAAGGCTCCATCTGGAGTACTGTGTCCAGTTCTGGGCTCCCCAGTTCAGGAAGGACATGGAACTACTAGAGAGGGTACAGCAGAGGACCACAAAGATGATTAGAGGCCTGGAACATCTCTCTTATGAGGAAAGGCTGAGGGCCTTGGGTCTTTTTAGTGTGGAGAATGCTGAGGAAAGATCTCATCAACACCTATAAATACTAAAAAGGTGAGTGTCAAAAGGAAGCGGCCAGTCTTTTTTCAGTGATGCCCAGTGAGAGGACAACAGGTAAAGGGCACAAACTTGAACACAAGTAGTTCCATCTAAACATGAGGAAGAACTTCTTTGAGGGTGGCAGAGCACTGGAACAGGCTGCCCAGAGAGGTTGTAGAGTCTCCATATCTCTGGAGACATTCAAAACCCACCTGCACACGTTCCTGTGCAACCAGCTTTAGCAGGACCTGCTTTTGCAGGGGGGGTTGGACTAGATGTTCTCCAGAGGTCTCTTCCACCCCCACATGCTTCTGTGATTCTTAAGTTTCTTTAAAGAAGCAGTCCACTCTTAGAGGTAGAACTCGATTTTTTTCATTAAAAATAAAACAGAATTTGCAAACAGTGAAGTCTGCTGCTATTGATCCTAAATGCATTTCAAATGTTCAGCTCTAGATTTCAACTTAAAAAAGTTTTTACTGACATGTCTATCATGGCATATAACACACATAACCCTTTTAAAAAGAAAGAAATGCTAACAAAAACCTGTAAACTAGGACGGGGAGAAAAGTAAGCCAAAGAAGATGAGCTTGATGTTTTTTCACAAGTTTCTCACTGCCCTGAAAATTGTATTGACCAGGGAAAGTTTCAACCTTTTTTTCCAACAGTAGCAGTTTGTTCTTAACCTTTCACTGACTATCTACATCAAGCACATTGGAATCTTGTTGCCCATACCAAATTAATGGAAGCAGGAAAAGTTCACGGAAAGGAAAAGGCAGCAGAAGTTCAGAAAAAAAAATGATAGAGGAACACAACTCAGGATAGAGGATAGTTCAAGGAGCAACAAGCTCCATGAATGAGCAAAATGCTACCCCAGAATACGGAACTGTGCATTTCAGACTGTAACCGCATCTCGCGGTACTACTGAAACAAAAAAATAAAGTAGCAGAACTGGAATAAAATGATTCTAAAGCAGCTAGAAATTCATTATGCATAGGCTTGATGCAAAACCAAGCACATCCAAATATAAGATGAAGTGCTGCATTAAAACCACAGCTGAAGAGTTGAGAAGTAATGAAAACAGATAATGTCAACCACTAAAAGAAGTGGGAGCATTCAAAAAACAACTGCACACGGTGCACCAGCACATACACAGCACTATTTAGGTTCATTTTACCAAGCAAGGACCAATCAAGTCCTGACTTGTGCACTTACCCAGCATCAGTGACATTAAGTCTTCACTAAAATATATGTACTAAAGAAAAAAAAAAGCGTATTTTATTAAAACTACATAAATATATAAAAATAAGTAAAACATTTATTTTGTACGCTTTACTTCTCCAAGGAAGATTAGACTGGCTTTTAGGGAAGGGAAGAGGATGAAAATGGAACATTCTTAACTAATCTGCTCTCACAGAGCATGTTCTGGGAATAACAATGCTGGGACTGGGAAAAATCTGCGACCAGTTTGTGTCACATATACTACAACATGTACAACTTTATAACTTACGGAAATGGGGCAATATATTGAATGAAGAGCATAGATTCATATATGTCAAAGACTTCCTCCAACAGTGTTCATAATTTTTTTTTTTGTTTTAAGGATGGCTGGTGTCTCCAACATGATCCAAAATAATTACTTCAAATGTAATTGTCTTTCTGCGTTCCAAAATGATCATTTAATTCAATTCCATTCCATGTTGAGGATAACAGAAAATAATTAGGATCCAAAGAGATAAATACCCAGCATGATATTAGTTAATATGAGAACCTGGAAGACAGTGAAAAAGCCATTAAGTCTCTCTGAAAGGAAATAGAGCTTTCAAATAAATCAGCCAGTCCTATAGCAGTAGCCAGAGACAGTGAGAATGATACAAGTGTTCAAAGTATTCTAACACTAATACTCAGCTAAAGTTTCAAAAGGGGCAAACCTAGATTAAAAGCTTCATTTTGATTCAGTCCTATCCTGAAAAAGGAAATATATGCAAGGCATTGAAAGCACAGAATAAAACCTCCACGTGCATGACATGCATCAAGAACATGGTTTTGAAAAGTATGTACAAATCCCTCCAGTAAGAGTAAGACAGGGGATGACCCTAATTTAAGAGGGTTTATATATACAGGTATGCAAACAGGATAAAGAAATGCTTTGAGGTAATAAATAATCAGAAGTTATTGGATTCTTACATACTGAAACCTTGAAAAAAGGCGTATTGCAGCCATAGGAAGACATCCATAAAGTTTTTAGAAAGTTAACCTTAGAGTAACCCTATAAATGTCTACTTCCAACAGTAAATTCTGGAGTGCAGCAAGATATTAGACACAACCCTTCCTTTCAGAATACACAAATGAATATCTGAACACTTACATTTCCTAGAACAGTCTTCAGTATGCAGAAAAAATGGGAGCCAGTTACTCACAAAGATGGTCAAGTTTGGTGTGAGGAGCCCCCTTGGAAATAAAGCTTTTAAAAATTGCTTAAAATTTGGTCATGGCCAAAGACAGCAAAGAGAGGTCAGTATGAGCCCATGACATGGCACCTACACACTAAACAGCAGCAGCTTTCAAGATCCTAAACAGAAAATTTTCATCTTTGTTGCTTTAAGTAACACATAATGAATGCAGTTTGGTGGCTCTCAGAACAGTCAAAGTGCACTCTGTTTCCAAAGAATGCTACAGAATTCATCCTGTAACCACTAATTTTCTTCAAAATCTGGGAATAAGAAGCAGCTCTGGCTAATCAGATGAGAGGCTGCTAAACCATCAAAAGAAAACTAATCGACATTTAGTAACTACAGCTTCCAGAAGATAAGGATTTTCTGTTGATCTGTGAACTACAACAATAGGATCACTGTATCGCAGAATGCTTATTCAAGACATTTTAAAATACACAACTGTGAGGCAAAATCAGTGGAGAAGTCTGAAAAAAATCCAGAAAAATCTGCAAGAAAACCAAAAGCATACAAGCAAAACGTTTCTCAAAAAAACCTCTAACATTTTCTTGAGATTATCAGCTGTTCCAGTGGTAAAGACAGTAGTAGTACAAAATGTCACTAAAAAGAGCAAGCATGAACTTGATGTGAAACTGGTTTTACACATTGTATTCTTTAGTTCTAGTTTATGTGATTTATGACATGTAAAACATACATAGAAGATTGTAAAATACAAGATTTAACTGCCTGAATCACACATAGATCAGTGGTAGTATGTCATTCAGGATCCAAGAAATAAATGACTACAGAAAGTCAGAATATTTAGGATCATTCGTTTCTAATTGTCTTGGCAAAAACTACTCATGGGAATTTAAGAGCAGAATGTTTTTTTCTGATTTATGCAGTAATGCAAACAGTAAAGATGCTTTAGGAAAAAAAAATACTTTCTTACACATTTTTCATTTGAAGATTTCTATTCTCTCACCTACAAAATCCTGACATAAATTAAAAGAAGGAAAATTTTAAGAGTTATTAAAAGTGTAAATCAATAAAAAATTTTAGTTTTCAACTTATATAAAGAAAAAGCATGAGAACTATCTACCAATATTGCATCAATATCCTAGTGCCTAGCATTCTTTCAGAGCAGCACAGTGGGACCTATTCCATTTCCTAAATGTAACTAAATTCTTATTCTTAAATTACTATCTAAAGGATTTTATACAGAGCTTTTACCAACATATTTTTTTCCCTTCAAAATTGTTTCCCTGTAATTGTGAAAAAACAATTGCTGGGCATGGCATCCAAAGAGAAGGAAACAGATGGACAGGCGAACCTCAGAGCTCTCTGACCTAAACACGTCCAGCCATTCTACTCTATTAAAAAGGAAACAAATCATTTACCATTTGTTTGCCTTTTACAGCTATTTAGAAAATCAATTCTTAATTCGTGCCTCATTCTAGGACAGGGAACAGAAACTGAAGTTGCTATCTGAGAGAAAGATAAAGTCAGAAATGTTTACCAGATATCTGCCACTCCTGAGACAACCTACAGGACAGCACAGTAAATGGCAAGTCCTTGAATTAGCCAGTTACTTCATTAAGTCACTCAGCTGCATTTCTGGACCACTTTTTCCAGGCCTGTTGTACTTTGCGAGGTATTTCACACAAGGAGATGAGAATTTCCACTGATTCAGTATAGAAGACCCAGTGCTTACTGCAGGCATGGAATGGCCTCCTTCTATGGCAGCTTGCACTGTCCCCAAGACAGGGCATGATCTGGATCCTTTTAGAGGCTGTAACATCACACTAAAAATTTATTCCAGCCTAGCAAAAATTAAGAGTACTTGCAATCCTAAAATGGTCTTCCTGGCTTCAATGAAAGGAGCTGCAAAGACAAATCAAGATGTTCCACTACTCATGCAGTCAATCTGACAGTGCTTAAACCTCATCCAGTGAAGATAATCAAGGGCTACTGAACATCAACCCAGCTTTGCTATTTTTAGACAGCACTGAACACAAAGAGTTAAAATAAGACTAGATACAAAGATGCAAGTATTACAAGTAATCAGATGAATCTACAGTACATTTTTTTCCCCTCAGACCTAAAATACTTTTATCTTCAACAAAACCGCCCTTCTTCTAGAACTTGGGAGTACTTTGCCATTCTTATCAGCTGAAGGTTAGTTTTCAACATCTGCTTTTGTCTCAATTTTTCTCCAATTACATGTTAAAAAGTAATTTCTGAATAACAGCTGTATTGTTCCAGCTTTGGAGGTATGGGAAAAGGAAGAAAAGAAGGACAAAAAAAAAAAAAAAGAGGGAAAAAAAAGAGGAGAAAAGGAAACAAGAGGAGCGTTACCACCTTAACACAGCATGGCCTGAGAAAGCCCAAGTGAGAGCATGACCAATGAACCCTGTTTTGGTAGAAACAAAATAATAGCAACTTTGTTTATGTATTTTAGCTATTATTGAGCAATACATGTTTCCTTGCACAAGTGAGATACCTTCCTATGTGTAGAATTCCCCCGTGTACATCAAAACCCTATGTCTGGGTACTTCAATTGGAAACACAGAAGAGAGCTCTCAATTAAAAATGTCCCAAAATATTGTAATCCCAGGACTACCTAAAGGATTCTTAGCCAGATGTGTCACTTGATACCATTTTTCTTTGACAAAATCTTACCAACACTACTCCACAATATCAACAGAAAAGCAAAGTACAAGATTCAACTCCCTAAATTAGCCACAAGTTCCCGTATCATTTGTTTAACAGAGACAATGAGAAGAAAGTACAGCCACGTTTTTGGAGGAAGCATATTGCTCACCACCACCATTTCTGGTGATATTCCCATTAAAAATTGTTTGCTTGCAATTACAAGGCATATAAATTATACATAACTGGAACTGAGATAATAAATGTACAGTAAACCGATTACATTTCAGTGCAAGAATGGTGGCGTTCAAGTAGTCTACCTTAATTTCAGTGATGTTTACTTGGTTTTTCTGTTAACAACCAGAGTTGACCGAGCCTTCACTGGGCATCTGTATTTAACGCACACTAACGCTGGCTGCCTCCTTTAACAAACAATGAAAGCACCATTCTATGGGATGTCCTCATGAAAGCAACAGCTGAAAAGCAGTTACCATAAAAATGTAAGTTGTAACACTATACCTTATTAAGTAATAATACCACATCCGTCATGTTCTGAAAGACAAGATGGTTAGCTTTAAATTCCCATCTCCTCATACTGGCTGACAATTAGGTCAACCTAACAGTGATAGACTGTAAAATTTCTATAAACTTGGAGAAATTACAAAAAGCAAACAAACCAACCTTTACCAATGTGAAGTGTGCTTTCTGAGATCGCACTGATTTTACTTTTTTTGTCATGAAGTATTATCGCAACAGTTCCTCTCGTGATCTAGCTACAAAAAGAACTTTACCTGTAGGAATAAGCTGAACAGTACAGTTTCATGTAGAATGACAGTGAGCTAATTAAGCCATGAGAAAACTAATCAGTTAAGAGTCTTCTGCATATCCTAGATTTACAGGATTAAAATTCCTTTTCCTATATCAGATGGAAATACTGCTCTAACTAGTGTTAGGTTCATCATAGATTACATTCATAATGTTAATTCATCAACATTTTGATTATTCCTAACATTGTGAATGCTAGAGGAAAAAAATTAGTAATTTCAGCTTTAAAAGCCTAACACTACATTTTCGCATAGCATGAGCAGAATGCCAGTTCCCAGACAGCAGAAATGCCTACACAATCTTTTCCATCTGAAAAGTACACACAAGCATAGACATGCACGTAAAATCCCAGTTCAAGTGTCATCTCTGCTGTATCTCTTATTTCAATTCTACTTGGCTCAAGGATCTCTACTTCCTAATTGGCATTTCCAGGCAAAAAGGAAATCTTAGATGTCTGAGTTCAGACTTGAAAGGGTGAAACCTTTGATTCCCAGAAGGTTTTGATAAAGAAAGCCAACAACTCTGTGAATAGGTTTTTCTTTGACAGTATATTGGGTAACTGCCACAAATTATTTTCTAAACAAAGTTTCCTTCGTGGAAAGGGGACTTAAGGACACAGACTCCCTTTTACTTCAAACTCTTAACTTTGCTTGCAGTACTGCCTCAGCAGAAACTTAATCAGTCATCTTCCATCTGACTTCTTTAAAACCATTTTGAACCTCTGTTTTTGTAGAGCTCTTAAGTCCAGCACTCTAGGATAGCAGTATGCTCTGCCCCATCTAAATACTTGTGGAAGATTTTTGGGTTAGAAAAAAATATGAGCACAGAAAAAACTATGTAATAAAGCAAACCATCCAAGGCTGATAGAACACTCAGACAGTGCTGAATTTTGAATAGTTTGCTCTGTCAGAACAGAAAAAGCTAGAAATATATCACAAACAGAGGATTAACAATTTGCTGTTTATGGGTTTACAATTTAGAATGCTTCCTTTTCTACTTTGGGTGACTATAAGACATTGTACAGAACAAGAGTGAGAAGACTTAACCTGCTGACTTAAAGTATTAATCCAGAAATCAGAATTACATCTCAGGATGGAAGGGTCCAGAAAGCACATATGATACAGTGAAAGAGTACAATACTACCGTAACTACTCTTATTGGAGGACTTCCTTCTATGCATTTAACTACATAGGCTGTTTTCATCTAGGGGGAAAAAAGGGAAAAAAAACCCAAAGCAACCAACCCACACACAAACCATTTCTGAGACATCCACCCTGCAGTGAATCATACTGTGGGAATTGTCTCCTCTCTCCACTCATAGTAAGATGAGCCCTCAGTCATCTGCATTTTGGACTTCCAGGTTCAGTGCCCAAAGCTAGCATCGCAGTCTTTGGATTCATTTTTATGATCACTCATCTCTTAAATCAGACCAGTAGGCGAGTACGTGGGGGGCTGGACCAGATGACCTTTAACGGTCGCTTCCAACCCACTCTATTCTACGATCCTATGATGTTACCAACAGGTGAAATATAATGGTTATTTCATCAGCTCTGGTACCTTATGTGCCTGACAAAAGGGATTTCGTAATATCCAAATTCACAAGCCTATGAATTTGAAGGCAGGTCAACTTCTACTCAGCCTCAACACCATGGCAAGTGTGTTCTTAATTCAAAAGCACGGTGTGGATCTCTAAATTAATTTTGTTTATTACCTTCAATAAATCCAGTTCTCTGTTTACTATCCACACCACACAGAAAAGTTAGTGTTAAATGCCACAGATGAAGCACATGGGAGACTACGATATTTTATTTTTTAGAAAGCCAAACCTGGGCCAAGAAGTGAGCTAAGCATTCAAAAAGAAACCCAAAGTGTCATAATACAGTAAAAGGCTCCACAATTCCTACAGCATCAAGAAAAACAGATGGACATCTTGATTATTTTGTTTTATTACTACAGAATATTCAGTTATACTAATCTTAGAAAAGACAGCAATTGTAAATAGAGTGTTAATAATTAATATCTTAAAAATAACCCAAAAGATAACACTTTTAAAGACATTAACAGTCTTGAGACCTAAGAAAAATTTCTAGAACATCAATGTGTATTGCAACATGTGCATGCCACACTTTACAAGCCTTGAAAAAGTCAATGCTCCCATTTATCTAGTCATTCACAAAGCCTCACCTTCGTTGCTCAAAATTCTCTCTATTCTAACATAAATCAAGAAATAAGCAAATTATTTTTAATGGTGAGGAAGTTAATACTATGGGTTTTTAGATAAAATAAACCCAAAAGGAACATTGACTCTCTTAATTATCATTGCAATTGCTGACTGGTATAAAACAACTTCCTTCCTCCTCTTTCTGACTTACACACTTATCTTATTCCAAATGTATTACAAAAATCTTCTCCTATTTCTTAAAATTTTCCCAGAAATTAAACTGACAAAAATTTTAGGGCTGCCAGAATTCCTGTCTAAAGCTTGAGCAGCCCAAGCAGTGACAAAGAAATGCAGCATTCAGGTTTTCTAAAAATTTCTCTCCTTTACTTGCCTGATTTTCTTAGCAAACAGTCAAGGTTTTCTCAGTGACCTACCGTCCCATTAAAAACACAACCAACCAACCACAATAAAACCTAACAAAACAAACAAACAAAGCCAAACACTGGTCAAAACCTAGCAGAAACGCACTAGCAAACTCTCTCACAATAATTTTAGTAGTGTTCTTCTAATCAAACTTCACTTTCTCAGCCTTTTTGGTTCTTATAGGCTGCTGTGCAGCCTGGTTTTATCCTGAAAGCTGAGCAGCAGAGCTCCTGCAGCCCCTGTGTCTCTGTACTGACGAATTTAACAAGCCAGGGGACAATTCCTTTTAGGCTATCGCAGTCTCCAATCCTTTGTTTCTTTGCAAGTACACCTTAAACTGTTTTTCTTTTGAAACTCCTTGAAGGCAGGCAGGCAGCTGAAGTTTCTGGACATTGTTAAGTGGGTTAATTGCACAGGAAGCAATCACTACGCATCTATAGAAAAACCAAAAAGAACAGTTTGATTTTAAGGTATAAGGACTCTGGATCTGTCAGTAGAATTAATCAAATTAATGTGTTTTACTTATGAATATATATATATATATATGTATGTAAAGACTGTAATTCCTGCTTGTGTTAACCATATGAGTAATTACACCAATTTGTTTCTCCACTGAGCAACCTGTAGTTCACCTTCTCATTTACTTAGAGGATCTAAGTTATCTTCTTAGATACGCATGTTTTACTTTCACTTCTTCCATTTAGAGAATGGTAACTGAACACTGCACGTACGAAGCTTGACTTTTCATTAAATTGGCATGTGCTCCAGAGAGCCAGAGATATTTTAGAAATCAAGGATTGAAGAATTAAAAAAGAAATAACCAGTTTCTCATTTTATCCCAAATATAATCTCCCCCCTTATCACACCAAATAAAATTAAGTAGAAGTGGTCATTGCTACAGCATTATATTGTATCAAATGCAAATGGAATTCACATACAGGTTACTTGCAGACAGTTCGTAGGTGCTATCAAACATTTTGGAGCAATCAAGCAAAAACAAAGTCAGCCCAACATTTTCTAATTTAGATTTAATAAGATTTACATTTGTTGTACACTGACAGCTGCCTGCAAAGTATATACTAAGAAATCACAAGTTACCCCACCCCTCAAAAAACCCTGTGCTTTTTACTGTGTTAAGAACTATAATTCAATGATCCATATTATAACTGTTTACATCTATTTCAGTGCCTTGAGAAAACCTGGAAGATCATGCTGGAAGCAATAATAGTACTGAGTAAATTATATGTTTCACTGAAATATTCTATTATTGTTATTTAGCCATGAAATAATAGAAAACCAACATATTGCACTATTATAATCAATATTTGCAATTCTAGTTCCGTAAAGTGATTGCTTCAGGACAGTACATTCTTATATTTAGTTTCTAATTAAAATAGAGGGTACCAATACAGTAACTGCCAGTTACTCTCCTAAATTTATGAAAGCTTAAAGGTGACTGATAAAACCAAGAACAAAAGTAAAATAAAATGCTAATTAGATTCAGATTACATGTTGCTCAAAAGAGATCTTAAAATAGTCACTGGTTCCAGTTTATTTTACTTAAACACAACTGATAGAGTCAAATTTTTAAATGATTGGTAAAAATCTAACTTCTATATGTTAATCAGCTTTATTTCTCTCGGATGTAATAACTGCACCAACCAACAAATTTCCTCATTAAAAAGATTCACCTTGTAACAAAAGAGTAGGAATACAATGCATGTTTTGAAAAGTTCTCTGAGTTTATTGCAGTTAAGATTTGTTATGCCTGAATTCAAAGGATCATACATCAGTCTCTCATGCGACCAAAATTTCCTAAGTAAAAACAACCTATCATCTTTTTGAAATTGCTAGCTGCTATATATAAAGCAAAACCAAGAGACATCAAGTATGTAGGAAATTTTTAAGCACATCTCTGTGCTATGTAGTTGTCAGGTTCCACACAGTGACTGTGTGCTATATATGTGAAGTGATAATGCCCTAGGAGAACACTAAGAAATTAAAATCTAAGGTTACACCATTGCTTTATATTTTTTAAGAAAGGATTCACATATAAAGGGAGGTCAGAGTATTAGAGTGATCTGCTTTCAGTCTGCTTTGATGGTTAAATGATGGTGTACAATAATGTCCTATTTCTGAAAAAAGCTAGTATTGCAGTAATTACTTTGTATATGAAAACCAACAACATATGGGACACCATACATAGCAAGCAGCATGCCATGGATTCTCTATTTGTCTTTATTGAAACTAATTGGCAAGCCCACCAACCCCAAATGTAACTCAAGAGAGCATAATAAAAGGCAGACTATGAGAATAACGGAACACCAAAATAGGTGTGGTTTTACTTAACTGGGTAAGCTTTACAGTTTTCTGTTGAACTTCTTCATATAGAAGTGACACAAAAGGAAACTAAGTGATGCTAAGAGAAACTAAGTAAGATGAGGGACAAAACAACAAGGCACCCATAAGTAATGGCAAACCCCCTACATCGGTTATGGATAGATAAGGAAGGAAAAAGATGGGACAGTGCAGCTCTCGATCCCTTAGAAATGTCAATGCTTTGCATATTAAGTAAAGTCGTTTTTAATGACTTTTTTCCTATATCCACTAGAAATTAAGATATTTAATATTCATACCAGTCCAAGAAAACTGTGAAATAATAATTAATTTTCAACTATGAATCTATGAATGCTTATGAATCTGCTAACTCCCAACAACAAATGCAAAAAGCCTAAAACACACCTTTTCTATCATGGTATGTCTTTGGAGGCAAAGACTCACGTCTGCTGAATTCTTCTGAATAAAAAGGCTTTTTACTAGGAGCATGAAATTAAGATTTTTGCAAAAAATATCCAAATAGAAAAACACCTCCAACATTACTGTACACATCACCTCATTTATTTTTATCAGAGTACACACATCTGCACGAAACGACACCAACTTGCATACGCAAAAGAAAAACGATTCAACTGGTTTTAAATCTTGAAAGGCATTTGAGGTTTGTGCTGGTTTCCTGCTGAATCGTGCCTCAGAATAGCTGCCAATTGCAAATTGCTTAAAATAGCGTAGAGACAGAAGTTTGAAAATAACATGAGGAATAAAATCTCAAGCATGAAAGCAAAATGCTTGGTCGCAAATGGAAATAGAATCATAGAAATAAGATGAACCATCTATGTTTAAAAAAATATGTACTATTAAAGAATAACTAGAACACCATCAGGTGAATTTGTCTAAAACATTTCAATGCATATATAGTCTCTTCTTGAGCAAGCAAATAAAAATTATAAATGCCTCCTAAGTATTAGTTCTACAAAATGTAATTCTGTGCATATCTTTATTAGCTTCAGGAAGAGGCTATAGAATTTAATTTTAAAATTTAAAAAAAAAATTGTTTCAATGTTTTGGCTTCTATTCCTTTTACTAGCCTAAATATTACATTTAAAAACCCCTAGAAATTCTGAAATGGGAAGAGTACTAAAATTAGAAGAAACTATCTGTAATTGTTTGGGTTGATTTTTTTTTTTATTTTGTTTTGAAGATAACCAAAAGCATATTTGCTCCACATGCACCTAACCCCAGAAAGAAAAGTAAAAAATGTGGCAGATTTAAAATGTATTCAGAAATCTGAGGTGCAGGAGATGGGGGTTTTTTGGGTTTTTTTTGGTCAAGAATTAAATTCATTTTCCTATGTAATAAAAACATCTTTTCCCCAAAGAAGCAAAGATAAAAATTGCAATAAATTAGTACTAATTCCTGTTATGATCTAGAATAAAGTGATTCACTGCATGGGATAAAATGTGATCTGTATAATGAAATTATCTAGATTAAAGACTGGTAAATTGGAATATTTGGGAACCAAAGCTTTTTATACCATTAATGCAGATTAAGGCATTTCTATCATCACACTACTTTCACATGATTCTACTTCAGAACTAAAGTACAAGATCAAAACTACATGTTTTTCCCAAGCGGTTCTGAAAAGGAATGGAAACTGGTGCTTTACAAAGAGGTAAAACAAAGAACCAAAATTATAAACCACAACACCCCTTGTACCAAATCTTACTTATCATTTTCTCATGTTATGACTCCAGCATTAATTTTCCTGCTCACTTCATCATTCAGAGAAAAAAAAAAACCTAACACATCCCAAACAAAAAAAAAACTCCAAACAAACAAAAAACCAACCCAAACAACCCAACCAAACAACCCTCGCTCCGCCCCAGAAACCACACAAGCAGCTTTTGGAGCACATCTTCACAATAAATGTTCAAATTAAATTCTTGTATCTTTCATTCAAAGACACAAAAACCCCACAAGCTTTCTTCATACCTGCATATGAGTTTATCAACTTGACAATGAATCCAAGTATTTATTTCAAAGGTAATATAGAAGTCACAGCAATGGCCATGGATAACATTAAGGAAAAACTATGTAATTTCCTTATGCTACTGTTCTTCCTCAAAGAGGGTTTTATCCAAAATTCTCCAATAAACAGAACAACAGTTAGCTAAGAAAAGTGTAATTCATGTCTTCAACTGTACTGCATCAATGTATCAAGATCATTTTTTAAAATTCTTTAGAGAAGTGTCATTAAGAGCATAATCTTACACTTAGATTATTCAACTTCATTTATTTAAAGCACCCAGACTCAAGAAAAGAAGCACAGGAGACGTCATTATACTTTGTGATTTTCAACACTTCCATAAAATACATAGGTATACAAAGCACCTCATACAGAGTCATCGGTTTCAAAATGTGAAAATATCCTTGGAGTAGCACTACAGCAAAATGAAGTCATACATGGAATATGTATTTTCCATGTTCCTCCTTACAAGAGTTTTAGTTTTGGCACCATACATGAAGTTTCCATGTAATTTAACAGTGTATTTCCAAGAAAGCAGCTGATTCGCTATTCTTATTGTTTGAAACAAAAGGAAATAAAAAATATCGTGGGGGGGGGGGGGGGGGGGGACACNNGGGGAGGGGAGAACCAAACAACAAACCAAACCCAAAACACATACCTACCTATACATGTAAACTTGAAGATTCCATTGCTAAAGTAAAAACTGAAAAAGTAAAATGTGTTTCACTAAGTCTAACTGCAAAGGGCCAACACAAAAATCAATTAGTCTTTTCTGAACAGTAACTACATCTGATTACTCAACTATGAGGAAAAACTGTTCCAAGTGCTAAAATTAACATGTATGTAAAAAAAATTAACAGGTATGTTAGCTTTTGAGATGCATCCATTCAAGTAAGTTTTGTAACATTTACCTGTATCCAAGCGCTTTACAGGGGACTCATCATCAACCTCAGAATCTCCACATGCACTCCTTGATCTTTTCCTTGGGTGCAGAAGTGTCTCCAACCTTGGAAGGACTACAGACAAAAAGGTTTTGGTCCCTAGCTGTGGAGAAGTTGGCTGGGTTTCAGTGTTCTTTGCAGACTTTTGGGGGCTTATACTTTTCGATTTGCAGAAGAGAATGGATGTACGTCTGTTTACATCAGTTGATGACTCAGCTACAGCAGAAACAGTCGACTCATTGAGATTACTGTCAAGTAAGTGTTCTGGAGTGTGTCCATTTATTTCTTTCTGAATGGAAGTGCTATATAATTCATTATCAAATTTTACTCTTTTGTAAAGCTTACTCTGCTCTGGATTGAGTTCTACTGGTTTGAGGGTTGGTGGTTCTGAATTAGTCTCCAAGTTTGAAGGAAGAGGTAATGCATCTGATGGTTCAAGTTTAGGGGGAGATTTATCTCCTGAAAAAATTATAAATAGAGTGTGATTTTTGAAAACTTGTAGTTATAAAGTCTATTATAAAACTCACTATAAATGTGCAGCCCACCAAATAAATCGTTGTTTGGAAACAAAGCATAACATTTTAAAAACAAACCTTGTCTAGCAACAATCTCTCCTAGTTAGTAGTTCCTACTTTTATACTGGGAAGGTAACATGGATAGAAAAAGTAGGTGTTTATAGTTGGTGTTAACAATTTACACCTGGATAGATTTTTTTGCTTCTCATGCAGTTATGTTAGTTTCATTAACTAAAAAAATTAAGAAAACTATTTTTTTAAATAGAAAGCTGGGGTGGTGGATGATTATCTGTTAAATGCAATTATACTGCCATTCAAGTAAAATTTTTGATAAAATACATTTTTATCGATTTCACTTTGTCAATATTCACCTTACCTGCCTAAGAAAATATAATCAAATAAGCATAAAAAAAAAAAAAAAAAAAGGTATTCATAACCTGATTTGCTGGACTGAGCTAAAGTGTTATTAAATTTACAGAAAGGCAAGATTTGCGAAGCTGCTTTACCATTGTGGCTATAAGTTTTATCTACCAAAAAGAAAAAGAAATAGAAGAATGGGAGAAAAAAACCCCAACCATGCCCAAAGCCTTGCAGTTTGATTAGCCACTAGTTGGTAAATAAACACTCGGCAATGCAGACTTGATAGGAGAAATCAGAAAAACCACCCTCTACCATTTTTTCTTCCTTCCCTTATTTTCTTGTTTAATTTTTTTTTTTTTAAAACATATTCATGCCCCAGTTAATTTCAATAACTCAATGCTGGGAAAAAATAGAGATATAACTGTAAGCATATAAAACTAGATTCGTTTTTTTGTACCCCAAGTGATGGGAAAGAAAATAAACATTATACTGTTGCAGCATTCTCAAACACAAATTAGAAGGGTTTCCTAACTCATAATCATAAACCCAAAAAGATTCCACGGCCGTCTTTCTAGCTCCCAAAAGAATATTTCAAAATATTCATTAAAAAGGAGAGAAGATGCTTATTCTAGAGTAACTGTACAAGACCAACATAATATTTATGCTAAAACATGAAATCTTAAAATTTATTTTATTTTCCTATGCCACCTGAAAAAAAGGTTTAAAACCCTAAGAGTTTAAACCCTGTATCTGCAGTGGATAAAATATTTTTTATATTGTTTTGTTGCCGGCTCAGCAGTGCTTGCTTGGAAATATGACAGAAAAATCTCTGCCCCATTGTTTAAGGTTTAATCTAATAAACTTGTTCATATTAAATGCTAAAATAAATTGTGACTGTTCTCAACATCTTTTGAAGACAAGTATTAGAATGAAAAAACAGTATTTCTGGAGGATATTTAGAATTAAATTTATAGTCAGATAAGCATACTTAAGTACCACCAATTGAAAAAGTCTTAGTTTAGAATGTCCACAGTGACCATTATTTGTGGACAAATTCTGATTTTCTTAAAGTTAATCAAAAAATAGTCCCAAAAAATACTTAAGCACAGAAAAACACCTAAGAATGATTTAGACATGAAAAACATAAATTTCACCAGATTTTTCTGGTACCGTGTTTTTCACACGATCAGAAACTGAAAGCAGAATTGCAAGGGGGTAATTCACAGCTTTACAAAAAGTCAGCCCCTAGAGAGATCCTGGGCACAGGATTCTACTACTTTTGTTATAGCAATTTGTTTGCTTTACTCCTCTAGGTATCTTCCATTTCAAAATCAAAACTTAAACTAATGACTATTAGTCTTCACCAGATCAGAATTGTAACAACAGTGCCAATCAACTCTGGATTATGCTCTTCCTCATGCTTTTTTACAAGAGTACTGTAAATATAAGAAAACAGCTACTGCTCACTGTTGCACTATTTTTTGCACTCTGCAGTGAAAGGCTGTGTCATAAAAATGTTAAGCTACAACTAAAAATGTTAGTATATTCATTATCTTCCAGCAAGTACAATGCTAAAGAACTATATTCCCCAGCATCATCACTTGAAGTTTTAAAAAAACCCCAAATTAAAAAAAAAAAATATTAAAGTCATTAAACGTTTGAAGAATACATAACAGCCTCAGAAGATAAGCATGCTGATTCACATACACCTGTTCTACTGTTGCTATTCCAAACTCAAGCAAGATATGTTTGAAAAGCATTCTCTCAGTCACACTAAGAATTAAACACCAAGTTGTTGTTTGAATGGCAGTTAAATACAGACATTTTACTGACCTCACACTTCACAATTTGTGATAGCATCAAGCTGCACCAGACACAAACTGTTTTCTTTATTATCATGCTTCCACTTTCCCTTGAGCTCTTTCCTCGCCCCACACAATGCAGTTATTCAAAATGAAACACATCTCCACCCTCCTGAACAGGTTATCTTCATTTTATAATTTAAGAGGCTAGATTTTCTTTCCATCTTTGAAAAATGAGAGACCTCACTAACATTTAAAAGCTAAAAAACCAAATACAATATTCAATTGAAATATAAAGTGAGGTCCCTCTATTATATTGCTCTCATTGCAATCAATGGGAATTAGCCAAAAGCAGATGCAGTTCTGAGACCAATGTTTTGAGGAGGAAGAGTAGCGCAAGAGGAAGGGCTGGTTAGGTAAAGCTGACTTGATTCTACAACATGAAGTTTGTTAAGTTCTATCAACAGCTAACTTTACTCAAAAAAAGAAAAAAAAAAGAAAAAGAGAACAAGAAAAAGAACAAGAAAAAACCAAACCTACCCTTCCCCCTCCCCAGAGTCTGGAGTACAGAATAAAAAGCTACAAGACAGTACAACAGTCATAGTTTTCAGCTCCATTTGACCCAGACTCACATGATCCCTAACACATTTGAGTGGGTTTCTGGAATTATAAAGATGTTTTCCACCCTGGCATTTCCAATTCCTTTTCATATGAGATTGTGTGGTTACTTGTCCGTTTAAAAATTAAATATAATACTAATTTATTATACTTTTTAATTCACATGATTAAAGCACCTGACTGAAGTGGTCCAGAACAGTACTGATTTAAAATCTTACCTTCTTCTTCTCCATCTTGTTCTAATGCTGCACCTTCTTCTTCAAAACTTCCAATACCTGATTCTATTTGGGGAGCTTGGTTGTGTTGCTGACTTAGTTTGTTGCGAATAATGCTGATTTCTTTCTTTAACAGCTTTGCTCTTTTGCTCCTTGACCCACTGGATTTCATTGCACAGGTGAGATCAAGTTTTTCCAGCAACTCTCTCAGCTGTTCTTCCAAGGACATATGCGCTCTGTTTGCAGGATTCAGTAACCTATCCACTGAAGTCAAAATACGCATAATTGAAAATGTGTATAAAGATAATAATAATACTAAAAACATTACTTGCCAGAATTAAAAAATGTAATAAAAAACTACTTAAGATTACAGTCAGCTTCACCATTATTAGTTAAGAAACGAAGAAGCGGATTCCTACCATATAATTACTATTTTCTTGATCAGTACTTTGCCCAAGAAAACTAAGTAGTAAAGCAAAGAATTAAAAGGTCAAGAGGAAGATAGAATTAATCCTTCCCACCCTAATAGATTATTTCCTTCTTGCCAAAGAGAAAGGCAAGGTTATGGTTACAAGAGAAACATGCTAATTATTCTCCTTCACTGCCAAACCCTCAGAAAACCAGCATGTATGTCAAAAGAAGTAATTTTAATTTCTAGTATTACAAACACGCTTGATTTTTTCATTCAGAAGGTTATTTAGGAATGTGTTTAAGTTTATGCACACGGGTAGTTACTTTCCATGACTTATAAGCATCTATATTCTTATGAAAGTAAGCACCCAGTTTAAAAACCTTTTTCACATATCTTGTTGAATTAGGCTCTGGCATTGTCAAAATCAGAATGTGGATCACACTCTTGTCAGAACAGATCTAGCAGTACAGAAATGCCTCAATCTTTCAAGCAATGTATTTGATGGAGGGAGGAGGGGAAATCTAGTCAGTAAACTAAAGAGCAACAATTTTAAACATCTCCATGAAAAGTACACACTGGGTGTAATGAGAAAAGCAACTTTGAAAAATAATCCAAAAACATCTTACCATCTTCCCAAGAGAAAGGCTGGGGTGACTCAAGTTTAGGCCGTTCAGGTAAGTGCATTCCAGTTTCATTATTATAACCGATTCCTTCAGCATCTCGCCTAGCTTGCCTGAGAACTACACCTCCTTGATCTCTTAACCGCACTGCAGCTCTATAGAATATTGTATCTTTTGCATTGTATTTCATACAGTTATCTATTATAAGATTGAAGTCTTCTTCAAACTCACTGAGGTTTTTATAGCCTTGAGCATCTAACCGTTTTCGCATGGTAGAGAAATCCATAGGATGCTTAATATGATCCAAATAGTCTGGAACCTTTGAATAATATATAAGAGATGAATGGGTAAAATTATCTTATTACAGACACAGAAACACCTGCTGTTAACTGACCCACATTATTTTAACATCTTTTGTAATATGTCAAATCAGTAACTTCAAAACGTAGCTTAGAATTGCACATGTGGATATTGCAAATATTCACACACCAACTTATTTGTTTACACATTACAAGTTTACGTATTACGAGTTTCTGCATCTTAGGTAACAAGCCGGAGCCCTATTAACAGACACTGATACTTCATGGCTTTAGAATTCTGTGGGTTTATGTATGTACTATACGTATATCTATGATACATGTATTTATAAACATATTTATTAATCCATGTGTACATGTATTTGCAATATATCCATGTGTATGAGTATATGCACGTGTGTAATTAATTACAATTAACATTATTTACAGACAAGTCTATGTACATACACACATATAAATGTGTTCCATATGTACATACACACACATACACTCCAAGTCTACCTAATTTCTCAGTTAACGAAAAGGAATTTCACTTCCAAGTAAGAATAAACTGCACGCATTTTATTTTTTAAGACACCCTTTGAGTTTGCTTTATCAAACAATCTTATCACAAAAGATCAACACCTACCTGTGTTACTCCATACAAATATTTACCAGAAATTATACAAGCATAAACAGACTTTCACAGCAGTAAGGCAACTTGTAAATTATCAGAACAGAGATTAAAAGGTAACACTGCTCCTAACTCTGCAAACGATGATTTTTTTCTTTTACTTAACTGCCATCGAGCCATACCTAAACATAAGGAACGAGCATAGAACATACCTCTTTAAGGTTCACTGGCTGAGCGAATATACGAGCAGAATCCTTTTCCTGCAGCTGATCCAGAACCGATCGCAGAAGTACAGTGAATGGAGTAAGCTGAAGTTCCATAGCAACCTGCTCAATCTTGACCTAAAGAAGCAATAATTATCCAACTGAGCATTTTTCATTAATAAGTTTTAAATGTTTTGAAGTAAGTTGTTTTGCAGCAATAATAAAGTACTTCAGACACGAGATGATATAAATATACTCTAAGTAAGCAAGTTCAACATTGCTTTCAGTATCATCAGTTGGGATTTGTCTGGCATGCATTTTCAGCTGATGACTTTATAAGAAAAAACATTCTCATCCCTTCGTTGTAGACTCAACCTCAACTCCAGCTTCTCGGAATGTAAATTTGTATTTTATCTGTAAGTTAATTTTGTTCTATTTTTAAACTGTATTCTTTTGCTTTGGAAAGATGTTACATAAATACAGCTTCATATTTTGCCAACAATGCAAAAATAAGAACAAGAATTTAAGGGGTAACCTGTTTAAAATTAAATTTCAGTTGCAAGTGCAAAAAAGAGTACAAAAAAAGAGAATCTGATGGATATTCACAGGCTACATAAAACCAGAGTGAGTTTAAAGACAATGTTCTATGTATAAATTGCAATAAAATAATTTTTAAAAAAAAAACAACAGAATCAACCACACATTCAAATACTTGATCGCCCTACAGAATTTTCATTATTTTTCAAATATTACAACTCCTCCATGGTTTTATTTTCAATCCATTTAAAGGATTATCAAGATTGGTACATTCCTGTTATGACAAAGATAAATTCTTAACAACACATTAATGGCGTGTGTGGATACACATAAACAAAGTGTACACACACACACACACACAAAATGTAAATGTAATAATAATACATAATACAGGTGTATAGCAAGTGATACGTAAATGTACAGGAATAATGCATTGTACTCCAGAAAGCACTCAAGAATTACCAACTTGACAAGCATGCAATGACTGTTCACAGCTTGCAAAAAGTAAAAATGAAATTATTTTTGTTTATAAATAAGGACAATTAAATACTCATAAATGCAAACTTCTTGATTTTCAAGCTTTTATACAAAATGTTAGCTTTCTGCATTATCAGTTCCTTAAGTCTTCCAGCAATGCTAAGTCTGGAATGTCGTAGCCTTAAATGCAGCTTTTTTTTGGCTCTCATGACAGAAGAATAAAAGCTCTACTCCATATAGGCATATGTATTGCGAAAACCTGAAGAGATCAAATCCTCTACAGTTCCTCAGGAACCAAAGAGGGATTGACAGCAACCACGCTAAGAAGGACTTAGGGGTATTGGCGGATGAAAAGCTGCACATGAGGTAACTATGTGCGCTCACAGCCCAGAAAGCCATCCCTATCCTGGGCTGTACCAAAAGAAGAATGGCCAGCAGGCCAAGGGAGGCACCTCTGCTCCACTCCGGTGAGACCCCACCTGGAGTACTGCATCCAGCTCTGGAACCCTAAGCACAGGAAAGATATGGACCCATTGGAGCAGGTCCAGAGAAGGGCCATGAAGATCATCAGAGGGCTGGAGAACCCCTACTATGAGGGCAGGCTAAGAGAGTTGAAGTTGTTCAGCCTGTAGAAAACTCCTTGAAGACCTTACTGCACTTTCAGTACTTAAAAAGGGGCTTATAAGAAAGATAGGGACAAACTAAAAACTTGCAGGGCCTGTTGTGATAGAAGGGCTAATGGTTTTAAACTTAAAGAGGGTAGATTCAGACTAGATTTAAGGAATAAATTTTTTACAGTGAGGGTGGTGAAACACTGGCACAGGTTGCCCAGAGGGATGGTATATGCCCTATTGCTGTAAACATTCAAGGTCAGGCTGGATGGGGCTCTGAGCAACCTGGTCTAGTTGGAAATATCCCTGCTTGTTGAAGTGGGGTTGGACTAGGTGACCTTTAAAGTTCCTTTCCATCCCAAACCATTCCATGGTTGTATGGTTAGTTTATGTATTTTAAACAGTTTGCGTGAGTGCACACACACACGTTTTGTTACTTGATCCTACATGAGGATTAAAAGACAAACACTGCCGTCTTCCTATTGCAAAAACTGTGTGTGAGAATACTCAAACTATTTTTCCTTCAAAAAAGGTACTGCTTTTACCTGTTCTCTTTTTAATTTTTCTCGCTTACGTATAAGTTCAATCAATAAACGCGCTCTTTCAAGATCATGACGCAGCCTTTGCCAGTACTTCAATTTTTCTTTTAAGGCTTGCATTTCTTCATCATCTTCTCTCTAAGAAAAGAATCAAAAGGTTTTAATGAAATGAATAACACTAACTTCTTTTTATAAGTTTGTTGTATGCAATTATAAAACTTATTCACAGGAAAGGAGAAGTTATTGTCTTCTAGTTACGGCACTTGTTCATAAGCTTCATACTGTAACGAAAGACCACCTCTGGTCAGGGCACCTTCTTAATTTTCTCAACTGCCTAGCTAAAAGCAAAATTTATAAACTGGAAAGCAATCCTATGGCGGAGGTTATTTGCATCAGAAAAAGCAATATAGCAAATGGCAAGCTAGCAGTACAACAAGCTGCGCTATTTTCACATCGAAATCCAAACCAGGTGAACACCATTAGATTCTTCAGAAACTCAAGTCTAGTAGAAATAATTCTTTCTGTGCTCAACACAGTCCAGCTTCCCCACACAGAGCAGAATGAGGACACAGTTCTAACAGAACAAAATCATTATGACTTCTGAGAACAGGAAATGAAAAGCAGTTTATTTAATAAAATAGTAACTTCAAATGGGTAATGGAGAAATACAGCCTTTCAGTGAATGTATGAAAGAACTTAATTCATACATTTTTAGGAAGAAGTAGTATTTAAACACTTGCAGTATTTAGTTTGATTTATATATATGGAAAGCAGAGCCTTTCTTGTTTGTTCTTACTATTTTTCATAAGTAGTAGTAGTATACTGGAATGCTACTTAAGAGTATTCAAATGGCACTAGCAACTCACCAGAAACAAGACCATTAAAAAGTAAAAATCCTAATATTAGTACCAAGTACACAAAAGAAACATCTGCTTTGGATAATTATTTAAAACTTTTCCTAAGTTACAAAAAATAGAAGACAAAGGAAAAAAGAAAACTGGCTAAGCAGATGAACCATTACCAAACATTACAAATTGTTACGCTCAAAAACCTCCTTAAAAGAATGATAATTTAGAAATATCACAGCTTCTCTGAAGCAAGCTTCTGTCTGAAGAATTACACAAGGCTCTAAAAAAAGAATTGCAACAACTAGTAGTTTAAAAAAATATCTAACAGATTTGATTCTATGACCTGCAACGTATTTTATTGCTTTACTCTCTTTGTAAAAGTAAAGCAGGTGCCTGTGGAAGCGATGAAGCTAGTTTTAGTCAAATCTCTGACTGCAGCAATTGAAAATCCTGAACTATCGACTGTATTACAATATGCCAATCTGAAAACAAGAGTTTGTTCCTCTCAAAACAAAAGAACAACAACAAAAACACTGAAAAAAGATCAAAAAAATACAGCTAGAAACTTCTAGTTCCCTTTCTTAAGGATTGTAAATACTCACATTTATAATTTCTTTTAAGGAGTTAAGTATTGACTTAGACACATGACAATTTAACTGCTGAGGGCCAGATTAGTTCAAAGTAAATTTTAACAAATAATATGGACATTTTCAATTCCTTGAAATTCTCAGGGAATCACTGAATTATTAAGTGTACACTGCCACTAACTGTTGTTCTTCTGCCCTTCACATCTGCATACACATCTCACGGGTGGGAAAGCAATGTAACTGCTAACTGACAAAGCTATACAATTTTTTCCATAGTTTCACTTTTTCAGGACCAAAACTAAGTTGTGGCTATTGCTAAAAGTGGAAGGCTTGTCATCCCTTGGCTGGCAGCCATTCAGAGTCTGCTCTTTTGCCCTATGTAATTGCACAGTTGATGAAACTGGGGAACTGATCCTGCTCAAAGCTAAAGGCAATAAAACCATAATAATTTTAGGGTGGGTCAGGAAACTTACACAGCAGGGAAAAAAATGTTACTTGGTTTCAGCAGGTCTTTGGGTAGATCACTGGAAACTTAAGTATTTGGCTAAATCTGGTCGTACGTTTGCACTTTTTTTTTTGCCCCCACCCCATTTATTTTTTTAGGTTAATTAGTTGTTTGATGAGCTTCTTTCCATAAAATAGCTAGGTAGGTGTAAATCCGCAGATATGAGTCAAAGTATCAAGAGCACCTTGTTTGCTTTTTTTTGTGCACACATACACTCCCTTCTTGACCGTCACCCCAGTTTGGGGATTCACACCAAGCCTCCCATTTTCTAACACTTCTGAGAAGTAATATTGGCAGAAATTGTCATTATAGCTAAGATAAACTCCCTTTACCCATGCCTATTTATCACCCAACATACAACATACAGCTTAATTAGATTAAAAGATCCAGTCAAGCTGGAAAGAGCATTATGCACTGGTTTCCAGTATCTACCTAGTAAAAAAGTGGATAAAAGGAGTTCCTTTCAAAATTTTTAGTTTTCAAAAGCTTTCTGACAAGGAAAGTTTCTATTAACTTCCTGGTAAAGAGTTGTTCTTCCAAATCTGGCTTTCTGTAACAAAGCCAGAGAGTTTCTTCTGGCTGACAACCCCTGTCAAATTTACAAAGAAACGCTGTGATAGTTGTCTGGTAGGTTTAGTTCTTGCTGAACACCAAAGACAATCTAGAAAAGCTAAAACTGAGACATGTATTAATACTGAGGGAAAAGGGAAAAAACATAGAACATGCATCAAGTGAGAAGTGGTTTTCAGCTCCAGCTGCTACCACGAGTACGTTACCAGTCTCTCAGAACTAGCAGGAATACTGTCAGAGTATCAACAGACACAGCTCCTTAGGCTGGATGTGAATACATGGGGACAGCCTCACTCTCTACAGGGACTGTAACTTAATATAAGGCAAACAAAAACAGAATTACAGTGATTAAATTGGATCTTCATCAATACAATTAGTTTTAGAAGTGCCAGCAGAGGTGCTTAATATGCCAACCAGTCAAAACCATTTTGTGGTTGGAACTTGTGCTCTTCCTGAAACCTTCAGTGCAGATACTGACATTAGGCACCAGCATCTTCTACTTTGTTTCTCCAAACAGCAGTTTGAAACCAACCTCACTTACTACAGCAGCAACAAGCACTACAATTAAAATTTATGCCTTATTCTTATTCAAGCATTCTTTAAGTGCAGAGGAAAATTAAAATAATGGGGATGTAAATTTATTAGAGTATACCATTCCTCAATTTCTAGGTGGAGACAGAAGTGACAGTGTGAACCATTCTTTCAGAGGTTTTCTTGTTCCTGCAGAAGGTGAGGTAGTGTATCTGCCAAGTTCTTCTTGCCTGGTTTAGAACTGTTAGCTGATATACCATCACCTTCAAAAGCTCTGAAACATCAGTTTAGGAAGTAATTTTAATCCACAGGATGCTTCCCTCCCTGACATATTTGTTCTATCAAACAAACATTAGAGATGGATCAGACCCACCTTCCATCAGGCATCTTGAAATAATTTTCAGGGTTTTGGTTCCCCATCTTAACTTTTCTGTTTCAGCAACAGTAGTAATACAAATCTCCTCTGACTCTGTATAACATCAGCATTTATGGTTCTTTCATTTGACCGAAAACCTGTTTAGGTTTCTTGGTGTTCTAACCTCTCACATAAGATAAGGTAAGAAGAATTTTCTCATCTAGACTGAAACAAACGAAATAATGATCTGTACTTCAAAATTGTGAGGTGCTCTCACAATTGCTGTGCTACAGCTGCTTTTTAAAGTCTTCATAATGGTTTGGCTTATACTTGGAGTAACACATGACTAATGTGTCAAACACTGCAGTTATGACTACTTTAATATGTATGATAAATACATAATGAGCAATCTATTGTGAAAAGCAAGCATTCTGTGCACGATGTTGTTATTACTGGAAAGGACTATCTATACATTTCACATCAACAGCATCTTTTAATACTCATCTTTACTTGAAACCTGCCTTTTCTTCTCAAATAACAAAGTTAATTTCAATTATAAGTTTTTTAAAATAAAGTCTCAAAAGTGCCCCGATATTTTATAAACAAATATAAACAGCTCTCAATTAATTTAGAAAATATATTCATTATTTTCTTAAACTAATGCAGTTCTGAAATTAGAAAAAAAAAAAGAAACAGTGTTTGTACAGGACTGCAAACCAGCAAAGGGATTTTAAACAGCTCCTATCTAAGGCTTATTTTATTATAAACAAACAATAATTACAAGAAACATTTTATTTTGGCAATTACTATTCAAATATTTGGAAATATTGCAGTCTCATCATACCATCTCAACAGGAAAAGTACCCAGTACACCTAGCAAGTATAATTTTTTCAGACACTAACTATAGTCTAGGTCTATACTGTCCCACGAGCCCTGGACTTTTGTGCTTGATATTATTATGTTTAAGGACTCAAGTTCATTGAGGGGGGAAAAAAACGTCACTGTCTGAATACATTCATTATTAGGTATCTGCCAGACATCACTCTTCAGAATACAAACTTCTCAAACAGCACTAAAAGATAAACCAAAGATTAGAAGTAGAATACAAAATAATTCAGAGAAGCCACAACCCCAAAAATATGGTTAAAATGGACTAATATAGAAACAATGAAAGAAAGATAATCCAGTGGCCAATTTATATCCAACATTAATTCCATCTGAAAAGAATTCACCTAAATTCCACCTAAAACGTGGAATCTCAGCTATGGAGTAGAAAAACCTGGGCAGGGGGGAGCAGGGGCAGGAATGTCATCAATGTTTATGAATACCTGAACGGAGGGTACAAAGAGGATGGAGCCAGGCTCTTTTCCAGTGGTCCCCAGTGACAGGACAAGAGGCAATGAGCACAAACTGAAACATAGGAGGGTCCACCTGAATGTCAGGAAGCACTTTTTTGCTACTGTAAGAGTGACTGAGCATTGGAACTGGTTGCCCATGGAGGCTGTGGAGCCTCCATCCTTGGAAGATATTCAAAAGCTGCCTGGACGGGGTCCTGGGAAACCTGCTCTACTTAGCCCAACTTGGCCCTGCTTGAGCAACGGGGTTAGACTGGATGACCTCTAGAGGTCCCTTCCAATCTCAACTGTTCTGGGAATTAATTAGATTTTTCATGAAAAGCTAAGAAAAGAAACACACAGAGAAGACAGGACAAATAATAGGAAACACTATTGACCATGGTATTTTTATGACTACATCAATTAATGACTTAATCAGCAAAGAGCAATGCAATTCAAACAAAAATAGCAATTAGGCTTTAAAGGGGAAAAAAAATAATCTCAATTTAATACAAGTAAATGACCGTAAAATGCATTCTTAAGTTCTAGAGACTATTTTACAGGAGCAATTCCACCGGAAGTCAAACACCTGGAGAATGGAAAGAACACATCCAACTACGTTTTTAGTTCAATTAAAAATGCCAACTGGGATGCAGTAAGATTTTCCACATTATGATGCTTCACAAGATTTCAAGGTCTACACACATGGATCCATATACAGAATTCAGAAAATAAGTTTTAATCCTTTTTGAAGCCACCCATTTTCTTGAAACCAAAACAAAAAACTTGCCAAAAATCTCTAATGTCACTGGAGAGTTAGTTGTTCATATTATAAAAATGGGAAGCAGTGTTCATATTAAAAATATGAATTAAAAAAAATGAAAAACATGAAAGAAAAATGAAAGAACAAAATTAATAAAAAGTGGAACAGGGCTGCTTTCTGAATCTGATTCACATCGGGAGTGACTGTTTTTCGGTTCTTCAGCAATTCCAACTGGTAAACCTGTAAAACTAACTGATCTGGCAGTATTTTAGATACGATGTGTTTTACTTGAACAAAGTATCAGCACAAATTTATGCTTGTCTATAATCCCACTTACTAACTATAACTATTGTCAAAAGCAAAAGTTGAAACAGGTCTTTGAACTTTGTCAACAAATTCCTCTTTGTTCTGCTCTAACCGAACAGGGTGGGCAACGTGCATCTCAGTTTGAAAACTGTAAACTAGCATCCCCTAACCTTTAGTCTCTAAAAATCAGTGTTTTTCTCAGTTATAAGTGTCAAAGATAACATTTGCTTTGAAGCTTTTGTTGAATTTAAAATAGAATTTATTTTTTATCTTACTAATTCATAGCACATGGGAACAGTAAGTTCCAAAACCCCCCACAATCCCAGTCAATGAACAACGGTAGTAAAGTATTTTTGGTGACAGCATTTTCATGAAACATTTAAGCAAAACAGGAAAATGCACACTTTCTTTTTCCTCTCATCTCACACAAATTTAAAAGCATCAGATAATACCAGGTTTTCAATATAGGTCATATTACTTAAGAATAATGTAAATAATTTGTTCAGTGCTGAATCAGACGAAATTTTTATGCTGTGCTACATTCCTTTGTTAGTTTTTTACTCTATAGAGATTTTCCAATTTCTTCTTATAAGTAAAAAAGTATGTCACATACCTGCTGGGTGTTTCTTTGTGACTGTAAACTGGACTGCAGCCTTCTCAACAGAGGAACACCATTCCTAGACAGTCTTTTAAGCAACCAGTAACTGTGCACTCGTTCAACAAACTGCTTCTTCCGCTGAATGGCCACCTGATTCATAATCTTATTTAATCTAAAACATGGAAAAACTGATATTGTATTTTTCGCAGCAAAGCATAAGACATACTTGTTTATGGAAGTTAAACATCATACATATATAAAGGTACAACATAACAACAGCAATGGTATTATCAATTTCTTTCAATAACATAATTTCAGCACAATTATTTCTGAGCAGTAGGTTACAATCAAATACGTATGTTTGACCCTAGTTTCTACCAAATATGTTAAAGTACTTAATAGAGCTAAAGGGTATCAATTTTTGATAAGATCATCATCTCAGGAGCAAGCCTAGATTAGGACTGAGAATAAAGCTTTATACACATTTCAGAATAATTTTCTTATTGAAAATAAAATTAGAAATAAAGCTCTAAATCCCCACAAAAGCTTTCAGGTAATTTGTTGTCATCTTAATACCGAATTAGTAGTTTATTTTAAAGACGATATATCTCAAAACTTTTTAGATAAAAACATGCAACAAAAAGCTCATATTACTCATCTACTGATAGTAAAATTTTGGTAAATAAAGCAAACATAAAAATGTAACACAGAAGAACACTTATGATTTTACACATAAGATGGAAATATCCACACAAAAAAAATGCAACAGAAGGATGATACAAACAGTTAAGCAAAGTATCTTGATTAAATATGCAGCATTTTTTTAATAGATGCAAATATTGGTTTCATGTATTTGGTTTACAAATACTCTAGGAAAGTACTATTTGACCATCACACACAACAACCTTGACTACTTTTTTTTTTTAATTTATGACACCTTAAAACGTCCAAGTCTCACACACAATGCTAACCTCTCAAAACATACATTCAAAAAAAAAAAAAAAGCTTATCTGAAACAGATCTGCAAACCTCTGTGCTAATGGTATCTTGAAATCACTGCAAAAATTTAAAACCAAAAAGTTGATAGTTGTAGAATGAAAAAGTTTTGTCTTTGCATGATATTGCAGGGGTGGCAGCCCTTGCAAAATTAACACAAGATGCCCCAAGGCACCAACCACCTGTTTTGCAGGGGGATTGCTCATTTGTTTGGGGGCTGGGGTGAGCTGGAGAGACAGAAAAGGATGTTCCTGAACTGAACTTAAAAGAGAATTACAGAAAGGATAATAGCAACAAACAGAAACCTGTTAATTCTTTACTCAGTATATCACTACCTGTAAAAAAAAAAAAAAATAAAAAAAAAAAAATCAGAGATTCTCCAATAGAATTTAATACTAAAATAGGCAAAATTAAATTTAAGACATGCCTGATTTGTAGAGCACTACCACGAGGCCTTTAAATAAAAATCACAAACATATACAAATATTAGTATTTTTGTGCTTTTTCCTTTTTAATGTTAGAAAGAAAGCAGTTTTTCAGGTAAGTGGTAAAGTAGTCAAATACCTAAACAAAATGTAAAGCTGTAAGTAAATCTTGGGTAAAGTTATTTTTAAGAATAGCTGGGAAACCCAAATAACATTTTTCAGACAGACATACAAGTGAGTCTACCCTGTGATCATCTACCCCTGGTTGTTTTTTCTGGGCTGCATAGAAGGTAAGGTGCAGTAGGTCTCCTCACTGCTACACTTACTGCAGCAACAGAGCTTTCAGCCATCACAGGGTAAAGGCAGAGTAAACACAGGTTTTCTTCAAAATACAGTGCGACTGTGTCCTTCAGGGACATTGTTTTTCAGTTAATAACTAAGCCAGTTAGGCATTCTTGAAAATTTTTAGTTTAACTTAAAGCTCAGAAAGTCTGCAGGAATTAGGACTGTCTTGTAAGTCTTTCACTAAAGAGCAGTAACAGGCTCCATAAATAACTCATTCAATGCAGAAGAGACCTTGACGTGACTGTATTAAACTTCAAATGCAACAGAATTACAATTAATTATAGAATGCAATCAAAATCAAATAATTACTTTCACATTTCTCTTTTGGAAACAGCACGACCTACTGAACTGAGTCAAAAAAGCACAACCAAATACATACCTATTTGGAAAGATCAGAGAATCGTAACTCCAACAAGAAGAAAGGTGCCTTGGTTTCATGCCCATCAGATGTGGCAAGACTAAGCAAACATCTTTTTAATTACAGCTTTAAGCACATTTGCCCATTCATATAACAACCACTCTATTCATAGATAATTATAATGGTAAAGTGTTAGAATAAGCCTAGGAAAAATGTTTGTAGAAGATACAACTGCTGAAAATAGAAACTACTGAAGATACAACTTTGAAAATACAAATAAACAGAAAATAATCTGGAGTGCAGAAACTACTTAACAAGGGGTAGAAATCTACTCCTGTCTGCCATCCCTCCAAGTAAAACTAAATACTGGCTGTTCGTATTTCATTTAGACACCAGACTTCAGTAGTGACAACATACCACCAATCACCCCGTAATTTCAAATAATACAGAGGTCAGAGGCTCTTTGTGTGGCAGATACCTACAGAGCCTCTCCATTATTATCTTATGGATGTAATGAGGATGTTACATCCAGTGTTAGACCCCGAGAACCTACTAACACACAAAAAAAAAAAAATCTTTTTGCTCAGTTGGACATTCCCAGGGAGACTTTTACTGTCCAAAACACTTTACATTTTGACAGACAACACAAATGGTCTGAGGAAATAAGACAAGATTCATCTGCTGATGTAGAACCATAGAAGTAGCACAGACTGGGTACGGATTTTGAAGCTCCTACCCTTGTGATAGCACCACCCCGTAACAAACGTAACAATCAACTGCAGAGAACCTGAACACAAGCATGAAATAAGGCACATAGGTACGTACCAGTCTCTTATACAAGTTCTCTTCTGCCTGCCTGAGCTTCAACTCAATTTATAAATGTTAAAATTAAATTTGCAAACTAGAACTTTGAAATTCCTTGAGGTGTTAAAACAGGTTGCTACACATTTCACTTTTTTTTTTTT
>VXBJ01005934.1:82849-94017 GCA_013400055.1 Nycticryphes semicollaris | reverse complement strand
AAACAAAAAGAAATTACATGTACAGCATATTCCTATATGCATTTTGTAAAAAAGGGCATATTTAAACAACCGACAGTACTTCCATCCTCTGGATTTAACAGGACAGGAGTCACCCCTTGGACAATAATCAACATGTGGCTTTTAAGCCAACCAGATATATAAGTAGCTTCCCCATTATTTTTTACTCAAAATCCACTTTTACCAACTATGAGATAAATCACACTCCTTCTCAAACATACTGATTCTTATTTAATAAGCCAACCAGAGTCAAGACAAACTAGCTGGAAAATAGATATCTAAAGTTATCTTATTTTACTTTTTTAAAATACCACTTGAGCAAAGCTAGCGAACACTGCAGTAAGCAAAAATTATTGTTTTATTTAGGCAAAGAGGTCAGGATGGCATTAGCAGTAGTTTCCACGTGTTTCAAAAAGTTTCAAAGTTGATTAATTTTACAAGAAACATCAGTGGACAATGACTGCTAATATCTCCTTCCACTTTACCTAGGTGATTCCACCGTCTAATCATTACGCACAGCCATAAAGCAAACCTATATCCTACTCTCCTGTAATTAAAATAAGTATTGCCACATGATTTTGTAAAAGTATATATAGATGTATATTCAAAGATAATGGACTAACAGACTTAAGTCTGGATTTAGTCAGCTTTCAATTTTTTGAAACTTTGGCTCTAGTAGTGTTTTTTCAATTGCTTTTTTACCCTGAATTTTAACCAGCATTTCTTAATTCTTTCACCAACTTAAACATTTTCTGAAGGTATTAAAAAAAAAAAAACAAAACCCAAAACTAAAACCAACCCAGCAGTACCCTAAAAAACATTAAAACAGATCCCGCAAAGAAACCCACAAGCCATGTGTCTGCGAATGCAGACTAACAGTCCTTTCTCAAAGGCCTTGTAAATGTTCCTTTCTGATTATGTGGTGTTTCATCACTTTCTGTTCATTTGTTTTTCTGGTCCATACTCCGTTTTAGAAACAATCAAGATTCCTGTGTTGAGATAACAAGACTCCATTTCATTATTCGGTAAGAAAGTTCAGGATAGTTCTAACTAGATACATTATAAAGCACTAGGAAATACTGGTTCTGTCTTGAGACCTACAGTAAGAGAAATCCAATTTTACTGCCAGGAACAATATGCTTTCTAATAAAAGCAAAGGTCAACATAGAAAAAAAAAAAATCAGTTAATGTGCAGCACATAAATGTTGATTTCTAAAGACAGCTTTTTTAAAGAATCTCAGCAATTCTTGCTTTCAATTATCTGCACACCACTTACCTACTTCCATAAGGATCTTTCAATTCTCTTTCAATAGCATGATGGAACACAACTGATGCATAATATGTAAAACAAGTATAACACCTCATTTCTACTTATCACGAGCAGGGCTTCTATTTGCTTATTTGTTTGGTCTCTGTACAAGTATTGGATTTCAAATACTTTCTGCTTTCTTAAATTTCAGACACTACAAATATGCCATGTAGAAACTGAAACTAAAGATGAAAGCAAGTATTTACGCACTTTAAAATATCTGCTTCCACTTAATATAGCAATACTTGCATGAATGGTATTTTAATAAAACACATCACACTGCATCTCAATGTGTATTTTGAAAATATAAAATATTTCATCTTCGATATCACATTCAATTTCCCTCCAAGTATATAGGCACAATATCTTAGTTTCACAACATTTTTGAAGAACATGAAAATTGACACTGGCTTTACTTTTCATAAACCGATCACATTTTAAATGCCTCTTTTAATTTACAGGAGCAAGAGGGCACACCAAAACAATGTTATTTGTAGTTAGGAGTCAAGCACTCAAAAGTCAGAGAAACCACACAGCTTTCACAGCTAACACCGCAACTCTTCTCCTTTGTGTATCGATCCTACTTACTGGATAAGGCAGCTGTTATAAAGGACTAAGATGAGCAGCAACATGGGGGAAAGAATAATGCACAAGAAACAGAGCACAGAGGCAGTACAAGATAACTAACACAGACAAGAAGCAAGATTTGGGTTGCCAAATCAGCCCTAAAAGTTAAAGATTTCCTTAACTTGGAAATACTGGACCTGCAATATAAATAAAATACTTTTACTGTTATATTAAGGCGGAGAAAAAAAAAATCATTTATTCATCATCCATCATTATATTCAACCATCACACACCATCAGTGGAATACAAACACCACAAGAAGAAACTTGCCCATCAGGAGACCTCTTTTCTGCTGACCATTTGCCAACAGGCGCAGGTACTGCCTCTCCCTCCCAGTTTGAAGAACTGTCCTGCCCCACTCGCCACCCCGCATAACACAGCTGCTCTCACACTCCCCAGAAGCACATCACTTTTAGACTACACTTATTTCTGCCTTTTCAACAACAGAAAAAAAGCAGCTGATAAAGGCAAGGAGTGCAATATGAGCAACTATCTTCAACAGTTTTATACTTCAAGAAAAACCGAATGGAATTTCCTAGTAAAGAGGCAACACCTTTCTGTAGCCAGGTCTGATGCAAATCATTTATGTAGAAGGGGTTTCTCAGTGGTCCCGTACACTATCCAAGCGCTATGCACAGTTCCAAAGAATCAGCACTCATGGCACTGAAGTACAGCCCAAAAAGCAGACCCACCCCATCATCTTAAGGCTCTAACATAACCTACCGCACCTTTGGAAGCGGATCCTTTGGTATAGACTTTCTAGAATACACACGCAACACATAGATTTAAAAAACAAAATCAACCCCTTAAAAAAACCCACCAAACAACAACACAAAAACTGAAAACACACCCTTTCCTCCCCCCCAGAAAAGGAGACAGGGAAGCAGGCGTTCCTCTTCTGTCATCAATGGTTAAAACCTTCTGATCCTACACTCTTCAATGAGTAGTTCACAGATGATTGCCTGAGAGCCCAAGTAAATCAATTACAAACGACCTACAGAATGACACTATGTAACTGAACAACAAGAAACTTACAGTATGGCATCTGTGTAAGAAATTCTGGTAACTGAAAAGTGTACAGCTCTCAAAATCATTCAAGGCAGCGGCACAGAAACCTGACCGACAGACAAGTTGATATAGAAATTCATGAGCTACAAAAAGTCATGTGGAAATTATTACGTTGGTTTTCCAGCTGTCTTTTTAGTATGTCCTGAATATTAAGATAGGCATTTCAGAAAAAAGAATTATTACAAAAGAGTTATTAAAATGCCCAGTCTTTCATACACTCTCACTATCCTGGTAAGGAAACAGCATACAATCCTTCCACCTTGAACTAAACAGAAACAGCAAGGTTTTCCTCAAGCTTCAGGTGTGCTCAGAGGACACACACCCCATATATTTCCCCCCTCACTATAATCTTCATATTTACATACTTCTCCAGCTACCAACTCTAAAGACTCAGCTATACGTCAAAGAGACACAGAGTCTAGTTATTAACAATTAAGAAAATAAACCAAACATCTCAATGTGTGCTTTAATTTCCAGAGATGTTGGAAGTATGTTTATTTTTCTTCTCTGATCCTTTAAGTACCTTAATTGCTCTTCCTTGAGATCTCTGGAAAGGCCAATAATGTTTCAGCTCCAAGGGAAAAAGGGGCATTAAAAAACAGATTAGAGAAAAGGGATTATTTAAAGGAAGACTGCTGTGAAACAATCCACATCATTCATTATTAGTTTATGGGTATGTATGTGACTCCCATACACACACAGGAGTTTTTCTAAAGGAAAAAAAAAAATAATAGCCAAAGAAAATGAGAAAACTGAGAGACTTGGGTCTACAGCATAATCAATTTTCCTTTTTAATATGCCAATTTCTGGTTGGCTTTTAATTCAGGTACTAGTTTTCTAGGATTAAGCACACTCACATTACAAAGACCACTTAAGCAAGAGCCTCCTTCAGCTGAAAGCAGGCAATTTATAATTAAGCTCAACTTTGAGATAGTTTTAAACTGTGCCCATTTTTTTATTACACTTCTGATATAGAATATGGGAATTATACTTGTGTCCAGTGGCATGAAACTGAGCATAAACAGAAGAAAGCTTTGAAAGAGCTTTTAGTTGTTACTAAGAAAAAAGTAAAAAAAAAAAAAAGTCTTTCTGTTCCTGGCATCTAATGACACTGTTAAAAAGAAAAGAAAAAACTGATAGTAATATCCTTTCAGTGTCTGGCTTATTATGAAAATTGCTTATGGGAAGAATTGCCAGAGGTACAACTGAGAACATGCATTTTAATCCTCAACTCTCATTTACTTCATGTTATTTCTCACTTTGTCTTAAAGAAAAGAAAACACACTCCACGACCAATCAGGATTGTTATAATTAAGACAAAGCTAAATTCTCGTATATGAACTCCCCCATCCCACAGACAACAGTACCTGTGTATGTAACAGCATATTATATTAGTTGCTTACTGGCACCTTAAGATTTTCTGTACTGCATCACCAAACAAAAATACCATTATACCAAACAAATTATGAGAACAGTACAATCAAACTGATGTTTGTAAACACTGAACAAGAGCTAAAGGCTGTTTGTCCAAGTCAGTCAATAAGTAGCTCCTTACGTTAACAAAACTCATTATGGAAAAGGATTGCAACACCAAAACCTGGTTTTATTTATATTAATTTGGCCAGCCTTAATTGTCCATTACCTGAGACCTGGGAGTCAGTTTTCAAAAAAAGCATAGTTTATTTGTATTATTTTAAGAGCCTTCACTGTCTGAGGATTCAGAGTCCTGTCACAGTAAAACCAACGAAGCTGCGCATTTGAAGTTGTGCCTCTTTTGAGAAACTTTCTAAACTACTGTTCTTAAATCGGTAATAAATTAATTCAAGGGATAAGCAAACATACTGATGGTGTAAGTGCTAGAAACAAAACAAATACTCAATACAGACAAACTTGGTTTTAGTCCCAATAGTCCATTATTGCATTTCTCAGCCCAGTGTACCCCACCTCAAACATCCAGCAAACCCAAAACTGTATCTTTCTATCAGAGATTTCTGCCACTGCTCAAATCTCAGAAACAAATTACTTGCACTGTTAAAATGCAGTATAACACAGTTTAACTGCAAGAAATCTGAAGAAAAGCTACTATTCTAAGCCAAATGAAGTTCATGCTGAGATTTTGAACTCCTGAAATAAAGACATTAAAAATCACCTTTTTATTCCAATTCTGTTATTACCTATGAAAATACCACTTCTAGCAACCCTGCTTTCTGATGCATCACCTCACTACCTTCACTAGATCTAGAGGCATCTGCCAGCCCCCTGATCACCACTATTAAAATACAAAAATTTGACATGTTAAATGTAAGGAGCAAGTTCAGTTCTGGTGTTTGGGCTTTATATTCGCACTCACATCACAAAAGCTCCTGCAAGAACTGCAGAAGACACACTAAAATAAAAATCAGCTTAAACCGGACTTCTTACAACATATAAATTCGTCAGCAAAACCAAGATTAGGATTAAAATCCTATCAGATGCATGAATTCATTTTTGTTCAAACTTAAAACGTTTTATTGAAGTTACAGGGCAGATATTCGATAGCACGCCTGAACGGGAGGGCACATTCATTTCAGGTTCCGTGACTACGGATACATTAACCAACTAACTTACCAATGCCTACTCACTAACTTTTCTTTTAAAAGTCTGCCAGGTACTAAATTCATTCAAGCCTTGATATAAAAACTGTTTCATTCGTAAAAGGAAAAACGTAAATTTAGGAAATCCTCCTGAAAAGTTACTCTGCAAAATACTTCCTGGAGGGTTTGTTTGTACTACTTACATAGATTGTACAGTACAAGATTCTATTCAATTTAGGTTAGATGAGCAAGTTTCAAATGTTATACATGCAAATATAATTTTCAGTTTGAAGCTCTTAAAATTAACAAAAGAAGTTCAGATTCCCAAGTTATAAATACAGTTAACCTTGAGCCTGGTTTTTGTTTGTTTTGGGGTTTTCTTAGTAACTACATACGCTATTCTGAATTCAGTGGTTAACTTTCAAAAGTACAGCAAATGACAACAACTGAGCACACAACATGATTTTGTCTGACAGGGAAAAAAAAGGTTTCTGAGGACAAGACAGATCACTAATTTCTCTAGGGAAGTTACTGCATTTTTAATGCAATTTCATAAAAGTACAATGTACACAATTTACATTAATCCTCTGAGTACAACCTTTTAGGAAAGCATGTAGCAAACACATAAAAGCTTCAAGTCAGCATCTAAAAAGCATTGGTTTAATATTAAACGGCTAATTAAGTATAGGTTTCTCTCACTTGGTTTGCTTACCTCTGGGGGGGGATATAAGGAGCAGATACTGTTGGCATAACTGTACAGGGTTCAACCACTGTTTTCTTGGCCTTTTTTGTCTTTTTTCTGACTTTTGATGTAGACCTAGCAGTTCTGACTGATCCCTCCTTTCTACAAACACCGTTTTTGATTTCAGCTTCTCCATAAATATTTAGAGGTCTCCGCGTGCAACCTGGTGGAGTATGTACATCGCAATAGGCAGTCTTTTTTACAGAGAACGTTGTCCCGCTGCCAGTTAGTTCTTTCACAGGTTCCATTTTCATATACAGACCGGCCTTTTGAGCACACGTCACATGGAATGCAGTATAGCAGTTTGCTTTGTGGCACTGGATGCAGGCACCAACACCTTTCTGTTTACAGAGGTAGCATGTTAACTTCCATCTGGCTGGGGGAATGTTCCTGACACCATCAATTGGCTCAATAAAAACTGTATTGGCAAATCCAACTTCTGGAATCCACAAAGCACACACAACGTGTCCCCAACGATCATCATCTGTCTTTTTAAAGGCACCTCCCTTGTTTGGGCACAGCACACAGTCTACAGGCCGAGAACGGGACTGCAGACAGTGTCTGCAGAGCCACTGGCCCTCAGGTATATATGGCACCCCATAGCATTCCTGATGTACTGCTAAATTACACATATCACAAAACAGGATTACATTGCTGTTCTGACATTCACCATCCATGCATATACAACACACCGCATCTTCATCAATTAAAGACTGATGATCACCCTGTTTTTGGTTCTCACAATAAGACTCTTTTTCAAACCTATCCATAAGGAATTCAAACATATTTTGTGAAACAACTGACACTCCATCACTTTTCCGCTTCTCATTTATTATCTCTAACCACGCATAATCTTCTTCATCCATGTCATACTCAACTTCGTTATCAAGTTCTTCTGCTGACTTCTCAATGAATTTATAATAGACTGGTGGTCTCCGAGGAGCCGAAGGGGGACTGTATTCAACAATCCGTACTTTTGGTTCTGGAAGAGGAGTTGTTGTAGCAGGTATACCATGGGAGCTCGGAAGAGCTTCATTTTTCTTTTTCACTTTGTTGTTTTTATGCCGTTTGCTTCTTAGACAAACTGGTGGTCTTTCACTATTTTCTTTATTGCTGTTGCATTCGCTCATTTCCTGGGCTGTAAGATCATCTTCTAATATAATCTCTAAAGGATCAAAGATACTGATCCTATGCAGGCGACCTTCAATTTCTATTTCAACCATTCTTTGAGCTTGAGCGTACGTCAAGGTTTCTCGGGTGGGGGAGTGCTTAATACTGCATGGGGAAGATGAATGCCTTGCTGCCGATACTCGATGACATCTTCCTTTTCTCCTCATTTGGTAATGTTTACCTAAAATTAGAGCAACAGTTAATATTATGAACTCCAAACGTTCCCGTTAAAATATTGGTTTTGTTCTAGCAAGAAAAGAACCCTTCGGTTCCACAGTCTCCAACCTATCCAATTAGAAAAAAAAAAAAAGCCTGTCACCCTAAATAGGGCTGCTCACACTGTTTTGTACAAATCTAACCTAAAGATAAGTAAATCTCCTAAATAACAGCTTTTCTACATAAACACAGCTACACAAAATCCTTGATACAAAAACCCTATAGAAGAGCTATTTGTCAGACCTCTGCATGAGAAAAACAAAATAATTCAGAAGTGCCACAGAAAAAAATTATACCTGTTACATTTTCAGAAAACCTTTAATACAATATTTCCTAATCCTTTAAGGGTGTCTACAGTTTGAAACAGCTACAGACTATTTTTCCCCAAAAGAAAGAACTGTGAAAGGAAATACGAGTTTTCCCCGTGATTTTTTTCCAGTGCAATTTGAAACAGTCACGTTAACAACTCAATTACTACACCTATACTTAAAGATAGAAAAACACGCATACTTCCAAACGTGGCAAGTATGCAGCCTGACAACCCTTTACTTTAACATAATTTTCAAGTTCATCACTTACTGTAAAAAGATCATTCCACATACCACATAAAAAGATAGCTTCTTCCCACCCAACTATGAAAAACCATGACACGCGTTTTGATCACAACATTTCTAATTAAAAGCTGCTATACTTATGCCTTTTGACATTCTAATGCTGGGGGTTTTCTTCCTGTGAGGGTTGAAAAATATTATAAACCCAAATGATAATGTCAAGTTTAAAAGTTACCTCCCTCTCCTTCCTAATAAATTATTAATTAACAGCAAAATTCAACCCCAGCTACAGAAAAAGCTCTTGATCTTTAGTCACTGGTTTAAAGTATCATTAGGGCCTCACCGTTTCAATTCTGACCAATCACAAATTCTGTACTTGAAGTCAGTGTTGTGCATTAGTTAAAATAATGCAATTTGTGTTAGCATGTATTGAGAAAACAGCAGAGAAATACGGAGTCCTAAACATAACTATCGTTAAAGACCAGTGTATCTATTTCATGAAGAAAATAGCAAGGACTGGAAAAATTCCATAAGCTACTCCATGTAATTTGCCTTCTCCTCAGTCTATGATACCAATTGCTAAAAGGTGAACCTTCAAAGTACAGAAGGAACTCTTTTTACATGAAAACAGTAATTTTACATTAACTTAAGCAGCTAGCCTCAAAACTAGTTCTTTAGAGGGTCTATTCGACCTGCTCCCACAAACTGACCTTGTTTTTCCAGAGAAATGAAAAAAAACAATCTAAGCTGGTTTTATTATTCATGCGAGAATTGTCTTGCTCAACTTACACAACTAATCCTTAACTCTTATTACTTGTGTTTATAGCACAAGCACAAAACCAGACAACAGTCAGTGTTTAATCATGACAGACCTCTGATCTGCTCTATGTCAACAACAGATGAACAAAAAAGGCTCCACCTCTTCAAACAAGTTTGGAATAAATATTTAACGATTTAATTCTAGAAAACAACATAGGATTAAACCATATTGATTTCTTGACTGCAGAAAAAGTTTAAAGCACTAATACTGCTACAGAAGGTCCAGTAACTAGAAACAAAGGCATACTAATAATGTAACTGAAAGTTAAATTAAGTTAGTTCCCAGTTCCACAACAGATTTTATAATTCAGAGACCAAAGATAACACAAAGGCCCTGTTTATTATTGTGAACAGGTAATGAGGGATTCTTCAGCTAAAACACACCGATGTGTCAATGTACATTAACCTACTACAGATCAGAAAGGTTTCATTTTATGCTGGTGGGGTTTTTTTTAAAATCTGTCTTTGAGTCACCAATCAAGAAAAAAAATAGGTAATTTGCATTATGTTTACTTCATACAATTGTAAGCCTGCCTTGATGTAAAAATCTGGAGGTTTTGTTTCTTTGTTTAATGTCCCTTCCTACATCTTACCTGGTTTGCATTCCTAGTGGTTCAGGATGATAGTGACTGTTTTGGACAAAATTTTGTGGGCGGGATGAGAAGTGGCTTCAGAAAGCAAAAACATGTGCAACTTGACTACACTTCACTATCAAACTTAACCCAGTGCTACAGAAAAAAAAACAAACAAACAAAAAAAAAACCCAAACACATTACTGCTGGGTTTCCAAGCTGTCCATCCCTCTCTGTTCCCAAGATTCTTAAGCATGGCTGCAAGGCAATAAGAACAGAAAGAAAATACTCCAAAGCACAAGTGTTCGTGCTTTAAGATTTAGGATTACTGCTGTAGAAGCAAAATAATCAGTAGAAACCAGAATGACAAAAAAACCCAAACAAACAATTGAGGTGACATCTAAGTATCTTCCCTATAATACTCAACTGTAAATAAAGCTAAATTAGGAAACAAATTACAGTCACAGATGCAGAATGGACACCATACAAATCCAATGCAACAAACACACAACAGGAACTGGTAGTACTCCAGCCAAATTGAACAGAAACTTAGTGTGAGTTACTTAAATGCTCTGGAAGCCAAAGCAGTGTTTTGTTTATCCAAAATTCTTCTGTTTGCAAATGCCCTACAAATATGCACGAGGAAGACCAAGCTCCTGCATAGCAAACACCTGGCAATCAGTTTTCTTTTCCTAGTTAATGATCAGACACTTCTCTTCCCTTCCCCCGCCTGCCCGCCCCCACCACGTAGTATCCTGTATATCCACCGGAATGAAGACCATGGATCTAAGTTTGATAAAGAGTGAACTAAGAGTTTCCATACAGTATTAACAGAGATGCCACAGTTAACAGCAACATGAAATTAAGACACTTCGGTTAGCGCTTTTCTCCCTCTTACAACAACTCGACGACTGCATAAGATTAAAAAGAAAAGTTTCCCACAGCTTCCTGTCTTGGAATCACATCGGTTGCTTGGGAGGAAAATCACAGCTTTCCCTCTCCACAACAAACATGTCCATGAAGACAGCTGTTTGTGTGGAATGCATGGTATGACGGGGAAAAATACCTTTTATCAAGGTGTAGGATAACTAAATCCAACAGGAAAAGTATGATAACGCGTACTTTTTTATTACAAATTTCTTTTACAATCTCTATCCTAGTTACCTTCCTCCTCTTCAAATAAACTGCCTTTGGTCCCTCGATCCCCTGCTCAGTGGAGAAGGGCATTCCACTCTCAATGGACACTTTCATCCAGACCATTAGAAAGAGAAAGACACAGGAATGCTCTTTAGACCCAGACAATGGGGGGGTGTGGGGTGTGGTGTAAGCTCTTACATGTTCGAAGGGGCGGACATCACCCACACCCACAACTTCAGCTGTGGGGCAGGAGCGAACTCCCCCTCACCAATTCCCCCTCAAGGGGGAATCCACACAGACGGCAGCTCGGTGGGCCGGCCTGCGGACGGCTCAGCGACACAGGGATCTCCGGGGCCGCTCTCCCCC
>VXBJ01005934.1:56532-69576 GCA_013400055.1 Nycticryphes semicollaris | reverse complement strand
GCCGGGGCTCCGCGCCCGTTCCCACCTGGCGGGGACGCGGCAGCCGGGCCCGCTGAGGGAGCGGTGACCATGTGGCCGCTGCCATCCTGAGCTAAGATGGCCCGGGTAGCCCCGGGGGCGGAGAGCCCGCCGTCCATCCGCAGCGGGCGGCCGCGACGACCGCAGGGCGCACGGTGCGGGCCGGGGCTGTGGGGACCGGACAGGCTTACCGGCCGAACGCCGGGGCCGTAAAAACCCAGGAAATCCTAAAAAGCGTTCCCCCCGCCTCTCTGAGAACGTGGGACACGAGGGGGGCAGGCGCCGCGGCGTAAACATCGCATCGTTTCCTGCGTGGGGTGAAGTTCCCAGCCCCGTCTGTCTTGGACAGGCTCGTTCAAGAAGGGCTGTATACGGAAAACCAGCAGAATTTAACTTTCCTGTGCTCCTTCTCTCGTTTTCTCCTTGCGATGCCGTAGTTTTGCTTAAAAATGTCTTCTGTAACTTCTAGATCTACGCTGAGACAGCTGCTGATGGCAAACAGCGGCTGTTACAGTGCTCACTGGATTTCGGAGGGTGTCTGATACACTTAAAGTTGTCCGCTGCACGTGCAGGCTACTAGAAGTGTAAAAGCATTTATTATCGCTATGAAAGGTAAAAGGCCTCTTTTGCATTAATGGTGATTCAAGTTGTCATTGCTAAGTTTAGTAGCGTTTGGCTTTGCAGTGCAGAAAAAAAGTCCTCTTTCCCCAGTTGTTTCTCTCTGGTGTTTAACATGTTAGCAGTTGTGTCTTGTTTCTGGGGGGTACCTTTGAGACTTTTCAATCATTTCGTGTGAGCTGTTATGCTACACCTGTAATACCAAGCAGAGAAAGTCTTTCAAGCTGCCCTAACTTACTTCTTAGGATTTCCTTATGTGTTGTTTTCTGTGTGGCCCATGATGTGTGTGCGTGTGTTGTGCTTTTCAAGACAGTGAGTGCAGTTCTTTGCTTTTAAAGGTTATCTACAGTAATGCAACATTTCACTTAAAAGCTCAGATATGCACCTTTGGGAGAATGTTCATAGAGTACCTTCTGGAGGTAGTGAAGTCTGGAAGACTTTGTCACCTATCCCCAAGATACCACGCTGCTACTAGAAAGCCCGTGTTTGTACAAGTACTGGGAAGGGGCATTCTAATTATTATTTACTATGGAGATTGGTTTTGTGGAGAAAAAAAAATCTTACATCACACCATTGTATATTAAAAGCAGCAGAGATTCTTTTGGGGACTCTGAGAAATTTGAGTGCTGTCTGCCTAGGGATAAGACCAATAGACAAGGTGCTGAAATTTTTTATGTGGTTGGATGTCTGTCTCCTTTGGTGCTTACGGTATTGCTGCTACTGTCCAACTTTAACAGATGTTGAGGAATTTATTCCATAGAAGTTTTCCAGAGTAGACAAATGTAAGAATTGATTAAGTAAAATGAAATATCTGAACTAAGCATTTCAGAGAAGAGTTTTCTAAACACTTGTACTCTTGAACAACTGAACATTTTTTACTGTTTCTCTGTATAAAGCAAAATAGTGACAGCTACAGCAGCCTCAATGATAATGAGAAAGGCAAAGTATATAATAGCAGAACGTTGTCTTTCTGTTACCTTGTCTGCTATGGCCTCTCTCTCTCTGTTTGGTGTTTCCACCTATTATGGCTCGTTTTAAATCTAGACTGCAAACGCCCCGAGCAAGAATTGTGTTTGCAGAACAGCTAGTGTCATGGGGTCATGGGTGGTTAGTGCAGAGGGGGTCTCCTTCAGTACACATAATACATCACTTAGGCTTATAACAGGTCCTTTAGAAATACAGAGGCCAACTGAATGTTACACGTTTTAAAATTGTCTATCTCAAGTTTTGAATGTAAAGTAGAATATCTTCTTATCAAAGACTCTTACGAATTAGATGTTATGGAAGAAAATCCTGGCAAACTCTTAGGTTGTAGGGAATAGCTGCTGATTTAGGTGGCCTTTGAGCTCATTGTGGTTTGTTTTTTTTTTTTTCCTCCCCTCTTTCTTGGAGTTTGTTTTCTTCTAATTTTTAGAACTCTAAATACAGTAACTTCCTAGAGATTTTGTGTGTGTGTGTCTCTGAAAAAGTTTGAATGAAGGGATGCAGGTTTTATATCTCCCAACACCTTGCTGCATTTTAGCACCATTTGCAGTGACGAGTCTGTATGAGAGGATTTTGTAAGTCCTGTCATATGAGGCTTGCTTTTCATTTGTGGTGAGTTCTCATCTTGAAAATGAACAAATTGTGCTATGGGGTTGCCACTGTAATGTGCAGTTAAAATAATTGGCTATATGCAAAGGGGTGTAATGATGCATATATATTAGCTTAAGTTTAGGTAGAAAACAGTTCCTCAGACAGCTTAGTTGGGGACTTTGCACAATGTAGACCATAGTGTTTAACTCATCCTTGTGAATGAATTTCTTTTTCCCTAAGTAGGGACAATCTAGATATTTTAGTAGTGTGGACATCAATGGATGTAATTTACACAGTGTTTTCTGTTCTAGTGTACACTTTAAAAACAGGTTAACAAAAAGGTGTTCTCTTGCATGTGGCAAATGTGCATTGTTTTCTGTACACTCTTGGCTGTTTATTTTGCATTTGCTACTGGCATCATCAATATCTGTCAATTCACACTATGGGATATTTGATTTCAGTCAATTAGTTTCTGTGGCCTAAAGATGGCTTTCAAGTGAAACCTGGAGTTTAAAGCACACAACAAGAAGAACAACTAAAGCTTGTATAAGTTTTGGGTTTTTTCCCCCAAAGCGGAACTATCCTAAATTATGTAGTGCAATGCCTAGCTTAACTATGATAGTATTGGTTTTGGGTTTGGTTTTTTTTGATGATGAGGCAGGGTATAATATGGTCTTAATGGTTCTTAATAGTCGGTTAAAGCAACAGCAGGAAAATAGTTTGACTTTTACAATCCTTACTTTCTTTCAAGTGTGATATTTCAGAACAAATTGTGATTATTTTTTTATTAACTTTTTTTCATTGAACACCATATTGGAAAGTGAAGTATCAGTCTTTCCTACAACCTGTGTAAGGCTGGTTTTCAGTGGATGTTGACATAAGGAATATTACAATACCACCATAATCTTTATTTAAACCCGCAGCCTGTGTGTTCTGTTTAGCTATTGCTGCACATTTGCCTCCTTTCTATCTCGCACCTCTTTTCCCTTCCCCCTTTGATTTGTAGTGACGTGTAGGGTGGGACAATCCCTCTTTGAAGATTTAGGGGGTTACTAGTTCACTTCTATAGGTGTCTGAAACCCTATTGGATTAATTTTTTTTTAGCCACTTCAGCTAGTTTATGTTCACTAGTGTCATACAGATATATATTTCCCTTGGTATGCCAGAGTAAATTTTGCACCAAGTGTTCTCGTCTTCTGTACATTTAATGCAAAAGGCAGTTCTGGATTTCAGTAGTCAATAGCTTGAAAATTGCAGCTGAAAATAGGCTCGGTTGAAACAGCTGTGACACATTTTAAGAATACTTTCTTGCAATTCTTTACAAATATATGGAAGATGATGTTTGAAATTAATAATGTATTTGTCTCGTATGACAGTGATCAAAGAATTTGTCCCAGTTTTCCCCCAAATACGTTCATTTAATTAGCTTTTCAATAATTATGCTGCTTACCTGTTGCTGTAGTTCTGTATGCTATTTTCTGAATCAGTGCTTGCCTCTAAAGAAAGTAAGTTTGGACCCAGGTAAAATGACCTTTTCTTTGTTATTCTTTTTGGTAAATTAATCAAGAAAATCCAAACATCAATTTGAATTGAATGAAATGTTTGACCCAGCTTGAAAATATTTTATAGTCATCTTTAACACACGAAAGAATGGGAAAATAGCAATGGAAGGGTTGTGGGGTTCGATGTTGTTTTTTTAAGACATGGGGAGGATAAAGGTGCATTATTTGTACTCTCTCTTGCCTGTAGTCTGATGGCTCTGGCACATGCAAGGAATGTGGGAGAGCCAGGTTCACTTCCCCGCTTTGCCTGAGGACCTGAATTGGAATCTCAGGAGAGTTCCCTGACTGCTCCTGGTGAGCACCCTGCGCCAGGTGGGTCTCTGTCTCCTTGGCTGACACCTTCTTCTTTGTATACATTATTTAAACGTTTGCTGTTGTAGGGACAGGTGAAGTGTCTCATCTTAACAGTCAAATTAGCCAGCTACACAGCTCAGGAGATACTTTCACTTGCTAAAGAGAGAGTATGGAAGTATCTTTAAGTGAAAATGTTGGAGAAAGCTTACCTGTATTTCATTCCGTAACGCTCACTAAGTCAGTAATCAGGACTTTCCTCCCTTTGAGAAGTGTTCTCAAGAGGAAAAAAAAAAACAAAACAAACAGCATGTGTGTGTATGTATCAGTCATGGTCTCACAGTCTAAGTAAGAGCAGTAAGCACTGACTGATGCTTTGCTAATTTTACCCCTGTTGGATTCTTGACCCATATGAAGTTTAGAAAACAGGCAAAACACCGTCCTGACCACTGAGTGTTGCGGAGTCCAGCACTTTCTGCATTTGGATTTCGAGTCAAAGTTGACTTCCCAGATTTTTTTAGATGGCAGAAAAATTTCTTGGTTGGTTGCTTTTTGGTGTACTGGGGCTGTGTGATAGCTTGAGCCTCTGCACAATGACACTCATGTCTGGATAATGATCAGTGGGACTGAAGTTGCAAAACTCCAAAAATATGTTCTGTGATAGCAACAAAACAGACCAAAACAGTCTAACTCAAAATATCTGACTTAATATGCTCCACTTACAAGCATTCCTTTCTCATACATGGGGAATTATAATCTTGTATTTATCTTGTGTGTGGTGGTGCCACTCAGGCACTTGGTGTGATTCCCCATCCCTGGGCCACACACCAGCCTAGGAGAAGTCAGGCATGAATTGTGAAGGACAAAGGACCAGAGCGGTGAGGAACTCTCTTAATTCTCCTGCCTCCTGCTTCCCCTATTGCTTGGAAATGGTAATGACAATCCATCACCCCCTGACAGCCTAGTACATCTGTACCTGGATCATGTCCCAAAGGGAGGTGATACCACAACTTGCAGATCTAGCAAGTTCTGGACTTGCACAATTGGTGGAAAGTTGTGCACATCCCATCGTTCGTGTTGGCCGGAGGTGAAAAATACCTGATGAAAGTCAATTACCTTGGACCTTATAAGTAGCAATTCTAACAAGACCCTTTGAGCTCTTCTGGATGGCAGCAGGCTGTGACCAGCACCTCCCCAGAGTTGGGATGCTGCTTGGGTAAACACCTCGAGGACTGAAAGGCCAGGGGGAGTCTCAGTTATCACCTGCTGAGGAATGCTGAAGCATTCTGGAGTATTGACTCCAGACTCAAAGAGGGAAATTTTAACCATAGGCTGTATAGTCTCTCTTTTATCCACCCTGTTATAAACACGTTAACTCTTACAAGTATGGAAGTTCTTATACCTGACTGGATCCAAATATTTGTCTGTGTGCACTAAAATAGGGGCAATTGTTGGCTCATTGGAGTCACCCGTTGTGAATGAACCTTTTGGTCCTCACAGTTAAAAACTCAGGTGAGGGGGTGTGCGTGATCCCTCAAGTGGTGTGTGTTTGTAGGTTTGTCCTCTATGTGTATGTATTGATTTGGGATACCTTATAGTAAGTTACCGTGAATCTTGCCATTCTCGAAGCTGTAATTAAGTTCCCGTTCAATTATTTTGTCAAATCTTCTTGTAAATCCCTAAATCGGTTAATGATTATGTGATGTTGAAACTTAACGTGTCGATCTACCTTAAATCATTAATAAATTTTGATTTGCTGCTAAATCACAACCATGTCAAATATTTCCATGGGCGATGCTGTGCAGTTGCACGTTGATTAGCACGGTGAGGTGCGGTGTGTAAGCTGTACTTTTAGCTTATGAAGAGAAGATGTAACAAGCTGCCAGCTGAATCCTGTCGTGCATTGAAAGGTGACAACAAGCTCCTTTGAAATCTTGCCTGTAGCGTAGACTTAGTTTTATTCATTGTGAGATAGATGTACTCATCCCTAAGTACTAAAAAAAAGGGAGCAGTGCCAAGACAAGCAGAAAAAACTGACTTTTAAATGTTTTTAGTATTCATCTGGGTGGGGGGAAGGGAATTTTTTCTTTTTTTATTGCTTTAAACCTCTAGAGTTGATAGAGGTGAAAATGTCTAATTTTTCCTTGGCAATTATAAGGGCTGGGGNAAAGAGGCAAGAGCTGGTCATCTAAGTGCAACTCCTGGAGCTATGGCCTAAAGAGAAACTTGAAACACTCCATGACTTGCCACTGAGACAGTTAACATGACTGTAAAAAAAGTACTGAAAAGAATTACTTTCTTCTCTTCCTTAGATACAATCATCATCAAGTGTGAGTAGCAAGTATTTAACCTCAAATGAAGCCGCCTGCACACAGTGGAACAGATGTGTAAGTTTGTTTGTTTTTCTCAATGAACTAGCAGACAGGGTGTTTGTTTTGGGTCTTGTATCACAGTTATTAGTAATTTAGAGTAACCGAATGGATAAAGGTAGTGAATAATTGTGTGCCTGTGTGTTGACTTGTATGGAGTGTAATAACATAGCAGGAGGTTTGTGTGAGTGTCTGAGACTTAAAAAATGCCCGGATATCTTTACAGTGTTACAATAATAGTAACTATCTTATGATTTATGGTGCACCTCTTACTCTGTGGTAACAGCTGGCGTATATACAACCTTACCTTGCAGCCTACCTCTTAAAAAGGGGGAGTGACCTACAGGCTACATTCATCCTACTCTCAAATTACACTTGCCTTATTCAGATTTTCATATCCTCACTGATAAAATAAATTTTGATATTTGCTTCTAGGGTTTTTGACTGAAACATTTTCTGTCTTTTTATATATGCAATTTGAACTGCTGAGTACAGGTCTTTTGGAAGCCTGACGTTCCTGACAAAGAATTCCTGCAGTAGAAGAAAATTACTCATATGCAGGTCAATGTTTACATGCAGCTTAACAATAAATGTTATTTTTATGTAGTGTTTCAGAGCATTCTGTGTATTCCTCCACCCTCCCTCACTGATAAAACAGTTCAGCTTTTAAGCTGCCTGTACTATTGGTTAACATGCAAGTTAGCAACAGATGGATAATACGTTCAAGATAGGTAGAATGCTGAGCTAGGAAGTATTGGTGGGGTCATTTAAGACTCTGGCCTCCATAGGAAAAGAAAAATAAAACCATGGTTCAGATTAATTTCCTGAAGGGAAGTTTTCCTAGGTGACACATACAGAAGGTGTGGGGTTTTTTGTTACATACTAAATCTGCTTGTGGGTCATTCTACATTTGAGTCTAAGCAGAAATGGTCTGCTGCTAGTGCTTTTCAAGTCCACAGCATGTCCAAAGAGCGGGAAAGAGTAGTCGTTTCCAGCAGCCTTTTGAGTCAGTTCTATGCCACTGTAAAGAAATTTGATAAAAGGGACAATGTTGCTTTTGCCAGAATGTCCAGAAATTCACTCATGTATTTAACAGTGAATTGTAATATAGTCATCTCAGGGTCACTTTACACTTTGCAACATCTCTTTGTGTGGTGCCAAGCACTGTAGCATTTAATAGTTCCACCTCAAGTGCCTTTCTAATGTACTTCTCAAGGTTTTTAAGCATTCAGTGAAAATACCCACTTCAGTGCTACCGTTCCACTGAAAATGAATATCTGGTCTTAGTATCTTTAAGAACTATTTCTTGAATTATGATACCAGATGAAATAACTGTCGACTGCAAGTTCAGTTGTTCTGGTAGATAATAAAATCTGTAAGTGGTTAGTGTTAAAGAAATTAAATGCCAGTGTGAACTCTAACAGAAAAGTGTATACGTTTTATCGCCTGTCTTTTGTCCTATTCACATTCACTGAAATTCAGATTGTAAGCACTCGGGAATAGAATTTAGATAATTTTGGTCATCCAAAAAATGCATTTATGTAATATATTTTGAGTTCCTTGTGACAATTGTTTTTCTATGACTATTTTATTAAGATTTTTATAAAACATGGTCATTTTTACATGTTTGTTTTGGCGAACATGAAATGTGAGGAATCTATCAAGTACATAATCTTTCACATGATTACATGCTACTTCCTGCTGGAATATTTCTCCGTCGTGGCATGGTAGTTGAAGACTGACTTTTTCCTCTATGTTTTGATGCATCAGTATGTTGTATATTTACCACTACAGACTACACCATAGAGCATATTATTGCATATAAGTTATTGCATACTAACTCCTGGATTTGAATACTGTAGCCCAGAGAGCTAGCATTTTGCAAACGGTCCTTCTGTCTATATTGCTTTGTGAATTTGTAAGTAAGGTACTTATTTGGTAAAACTAGTACTTAAGTAGACCTAGAGTTTCCAAAGAACAAAGATGAAAATATTCTGCTGTCCAGATGTTTATCTTGCCAGTTAAAATTAAATTTCATGGGTCAGAAATGTTACAGGTCTACATCCTTTAGCATCTACTCTAAGAATTAAGGTCTTCCAGTGTGTAAGCTATGCAGGAGCTTTTATGTGTGGTGAGATCACCTGAGAAAATCTGGCTCCTTATTATAGGGATCTGGTAGTGTTAGACGTACCGTGAGGAGGTGGGAGAGGAAAGACCAGTGTGGAAAGTGCTGTCTGTTTATAACTCCCACCCAACTACTGGCTCCCAGCTCTGGAGAGCTTTTCTTATTTAAGATTTGGGATCACAAATCCTTGCTGAAATGTGGCATAGATAATGGCAATCTTATCGTATTTTCTATTTTTACTCTGTGGTTCCCCTTCTTTCTTCTGCATTAAAGGTGGGAAAGTGATATGCTAATAATGGTGGGAGCGTATCTACAGATAAGGGGGAAAAAACCCCAAAAGACAACAGGGCAATACCCGTTACTTGAGAGATTTCCACTTGTTGCAACTTGCATTAGTAGCCGCTGAAATAGTAGGAAGAGTGGGTCAGCTTTCAGGGAGCCAAACAGCGCGCAGACCATGCTATCAGGAGCATCTTTGTGTTTGACACTGGGGAAATGGGAGGAATTGAGGTTTCGTTCTTCCCTAGTGATTACAAGTTGTCTCATGTGGCTTACGGTGCAGTGGGGAGACCATAAGCTGTTTATGACAGGAAATACAATGGTGCAGGTAAAAAATAGGGAGCTTACTGGTCCTTTTCCTTTCTCTAAATGTTCTTATTTATTTCCCTTTTCTATACCTCACAAAATATTAGGTTTATTAAAATTATTATTATTGCATCTGTATAATGGAAATCAAGCAAATGGGAACAGCAAGGGCTATCCTCTTCTTTACCTGCTCTTGTACTAATAATGTCTTGGATCCTGCTCTGAATAAAACACCCAGGTAACCTTATTCTGTAGAACTTAATTTAAATCATAGGTTGTAGTACATGAGTTAAAGCTCAAGAACTGGACTTTTTAGATTAGGTACAACAAAAAGCTTCATTCTCAGATAAAATTCATGTTATGTTTTTGTTAGCTCCTCAACCTTACTTGCTCAAATTAAAACCTGTATCTGACAGTAGGACTGGTTCTCCTATAAATCATTTCTTTGGGGAGAAACAGACTGAGCTATTTGTTCACTAGGGACAGGAGTGTCTCTTTGGATTTCCTGCTGATGCTCAGTGTGGTGCTAGTGGAAACGATGTCGCCTTTCCTGGCTTGGGTGTCTGTCTCAGCTGGGTCTTTGCTGCAGAGTCTCACCTTGCCTTGAAGAAGGCAAAGAGAACATGCCCCTAAAAGAGGTTGAGGGAAAAAAGACCCCCGGTAACGGAGGCTGGGGACATGCTGGTGGACAAGCAAATAGGGACATCTGTGCACTGATTTCTCTCTCCCTCTCCGCCGTTTATGAATAAGAGCTTTTGTTTTGAGAAGGACAGAGTTGAGGACATTGCTTTTTAAACTGGGATATCAGGTGAAAATGGCAGGTGCTACCAATGAATGTACAGTTTAGTTAGAAAATACCAGATGACAAAAAATACTTGAAAAGGTCGTAAGAGGTTCACCCCTATAGTCGGCATGATTGATCATGCCTGAGTGTGATATGGAAGATTGGCTTTAAAGTTCCTGGTTGGTTTAGTTGCAGTTCTTATGCTCATTGGCAAGATGAAACTGAGTATTCTGAACTTCATAAAAATTGTTTGGGATGGTATTGTGAATATTATTTACTGTTACATTTAGTAAAGAGGTGGTCTTTTCCTTGTGTAATATCTAGATGTATTTGTCTATATTATTACATGAGGAAGAATGAAGATACCTGGTACAGAGAAGAAACAGATTTCTTCAGAGAATCATTTGCAATTGAGACTATCTTCTGACTTGAAATAAAGTTTTGTGAAAAAGAATGATTAAACCTACCTGTAAAAAATATCCCTACAAAGTATTTAAACTACTGTTTATTCTTTTGAAAATATTTTTTGTTTCTTCAGTGGTGATGGCTTTGACTAACCTGCTTTTATATGCACAAGTGTTCCAGGAATAAAAACACATAATATGTGCAGTACTATGTCATATTAGACGTATATGAGTAAGATATGTAAATCATGGAAAACCTCTCAATTGCACAAGTGAACCTGTCTAAGCACATGTAACTAACTGGCATCAATATGAACAGAAAACTGGATTAATAGGTAGTTATGGAGGGTTTTTAAAACAGACCTCTTCAGACTTGATCTGCTTATTGTAAAAATAGATCCTAATATATGATAGTCTTAGCAGTTCAACAGATATTGTTCAATTTTATTTATTTATTTTAGAAAAAAATATAGTTCAAATAGGTTACTATAAGACTTCATTCTGTAAAGGACCCTGTTTACATTTTGTGAGTTTTTTTCCACTTCATACTTTTGTAGATGTTTTCTGCAAGAGTTCCAAGAAGATTTTACTGTACACAAGCCATGGTGTGTCTCTCCTAAGTGCTTTTTCATTCTTCATCATCCTGACTATTCAACTGCGTAACTCAGCTTTCTTCTAACAGGTGTCTCATTTTCAACTGTTTGAAATAATCCTTGAAGTGCTTAAGGTTTGGCTCTTACTGAGTTTTAAAGATAGACTTTAAACACAAATACCAAAATTGTATTTTTTTTCTAGTATATTGCAAGCCAGGAAGATGAGCTTGTCCGGAGAAGAATCTCCTGTCCTAATCCTATCCCATTTATTTTGTCAGCTGTGGAGTGCACAGGAGGAGGAGGGTGTAATGGGCGAGGCAGAGGAATTGATCACTTGGGAAAAAGAAGTGTCAGAGAAGCTTTGCTTTGAATTTTCCAATGCTTTTCTGAGAGCAGGTTGCTGTTCTCTAGCAGCATGCAGTAAACATTTTGTCTTTCCTTCTTTTGGAACTTAGCTGTTGTTACTGTGGTTTTTTGCTTGTGTGTTGTTTTCTGTTCCATGATAGTACTGATACATTTTCTCTACTCTGTTCTTATTTTTGTCTTTTGCATTTTGCCTTTGTGTTGTGAAACTATTGGTTTCCCCTAAAATTGTACAGCATGAGATACTAAAAGCTCTTTCATGTCCTGTATTAAAAATGCTATAAACCGAACAGTACATGCTTCAGCTGTTTAAATTTTTTTTTTCTTAAGAAAGCCACCTTATCCCATATAACAATAAGGATTAACCCATCTTATTAGGTTATAATATTTGTCAAAAAATTCAAATGATAAATATTTCAAAATAAGAGTACAATCTGTGAGCTCCACTTGGAGCAATATTGAACTGATGTGTAAGACTTGGAAAAATCCCACTTCAAGTTTTAATTAAATTATTGCCTAAAACATCATCATTTTAACAAATGAGGGACAGATCTAACATTCGGTAACTGTGAACAGTAGTGTAGAAACTTATCCTGCAAGTATTGCTTCAGTAGTGCTATGCCAGATAATAAGAAAACACTTCAATGCTTAAGAGACAATTTGGATCCCAGACAAATCTTGACATAATTTGCTTACTGTGACAGATAAGCTTTTTATGAGTGTTCTCTTAGTAAAAGCTGGGAAAGGAGTGATTAGCATGTGTACAACCTGCTTTTATATATNGCTCCGTTATTTTTAGTGCACTAAGGAAAAAAAAAGGAAACAATTAAAGGCTTATCAGGTGGTTGTAGGTGTGAGTGGTGTTACTATTTGTGGTGATACGTAATATTATGCTTGGTGGTATGTGATATTCTTTATTTTTCATAAAAATTTGTGACTGACATTGTTTTGGCAGAGGTGATTTTTTTTTTTAATTGTTTTATCTTGCATCTTTATTTTACTTCCAAGATAAATGTTGTTTGAAATCATGTGGAATTGGGGATTCTTGTGCTAGGGGCTTTATAGTATTTAGCAGTGCTGCTAAAACCTAGGTGGTGGAAGACGATGCTTCAAATGGATGTATGCTTAAAAAATTGCCAAATAAATTATGAAGATTGATTTTTCCTGAAATAAGTTCAAGTTTTGACTCTCTACCCTGTATCAGACACCTGTTTTATTTTGAAACACTCTCAGCACTCAGCCTGTGGCAGCGAGGTCTGAGGAAACATTTGGGTACCGAGCATGTTCAGCAAATCCTGTTGGGCTCTAAACAGGGATACCAGAAGTAAACATCTGCCAGATATGAATAATGCTTACAAAACATCAATATTTATATCAGACTTCAAAAAAAAATTGAGACAAAATGTGTAATATTTTAAAAAGCATCATCTCTTACGGATGTGATCTATCTGGACTCTGTAAGGCTTTTGACACAGTCCCCCATGACATCCTGCTTGCCAAATTGGAGAGATACGGATTTGATGGGTGGACTGTTCAGTGGATAAGGAATTGGCTAGATGGTTACATCCAGAGTGTGGTTCTCAATGGCTTTAAGTCCAGACAGAGAGCCATGACAAGTGGTGTCCCTCAGGGGTCTGTGCTGGGACTGGTACTGTTTAACATTTTTATCAATGACATGGACAGAGGGATTGAGAGCAACATCAGGAAGTTTGCAGATGACACCGAGCTGTGTGGTGTTGTTGATACACCTGAGGGAC